>JANHAO010021077.1:0-12798 GCA_026873985.1 Saraca asoca | reverse complement strand
AACAAACACACACACATATATATATAAATATATAAAAAAAGAGAGAGAGAGAGAGAGAGAGAGAGAGAGAGAGAGAGAGAGAGAGAGAGAGAGAGAGAGAGAGAGAGAGATTCTCCCTTTAAACACCTTTAATATTCTTGGGAAAAATGAACAATCCCAACTTTGAGATAGTTAAATTTTTTCGGTAGCTTTATAAATTTGAAATTAAAGTCTTAAATTATATAAAATCCTATAATTAATATTTATTATTTACTTAATTAATTATTTTATTTAATTATTTATCATTTTTAAAAAATAAATAAAAATTATATTATTATTATATTTTGGTTTAACATATCATTTTTCACACATAATTTCAAACTCATTTTCATGTTTTAATCAAAATTCTATTTATAATTACATTTGTAGTAATAATATTTGTAGAGATTTTATGTGAAAAATAACATAATAAATTAACATATAATGTTATTGTAATACTTATTTAAAAAGTTAATCAAAAATTCACATAATTATATAAAATGGCTTATTAAGTGAATGATAAATATTAATTCTAAAATTCTGTATAATTCAAGATTTTAATTTTAAGTTTTCAAAACTGTAGGAACAAAATCCAACTATCTTAAAGCATATAGGAGTCTTCTGCATTTTCCCGTGAATTCTTTAGAAATTTGCAAATTTACAAAGAATGTGTCTAACACTCCAATCTAAATAGATGACCTATGGCTCCATGAGAATAACAATTGAGATGAGAATAAAGATTGAAATGAGGAAATTTCTTTATCATTTAGCCAACATCCGCTAACTTGCTCACACACATCCGATTCATAGCTAAATAATATTGAACTGTCATAAGTGTAATTTGTCTATTTTCCATTTCTGTGCTCATGATATGTTTTCCATTATTTATTTTATGTCTGCCCTTGAATCGAACTCACAGCATAGGGCTATCTATTTCCATATAGAAAACTCAACATGAGGCTGCTCAAATGTTAGGTGGCAGTGGCAAGAAAAATGCCATGATCATTAATAACTTGAATCGTCTTGTAGCTTTCAAAGTTGATTTAAGGGTTGCATAATGCGAAAGCTTTGGTTGCTTTCATTTTCTTATCTTTAAATGCAATTTTGTTCTCAGCATCTAAGTTTACTTCACTTTCAAATATTTGATGAATATTGACGGATTAGGAGTTTTGGTGGATCATATGGGAATGGGTCCCTTGCTTTTACCAAACAAAATCCTTAAAAAGGGGAATGAAAAGGTAAGGAACATTGGAGCCTCCTAAGGTCGGTCGATATTGATATGATTAAAAATATTTCTCCCCCAAAATGAATGGTGTCAAAAGGGAATGGAATATATTGCACACCTTCTGTCACTAGTTTTTTTTTTAATTATTATTATTAAAACAATGAAAGGATATGATTTCTAGTTCACAAATATTTTGTTTTAGGAACTGCAAAAAAAATTTTAAAACTTTTTCATGATAGTTTGTAGTTTTGTATCAACTTCATCTTACGTGAAAATTTATCAAGATTCTTAATCAGTAATTTTGATATTACTTTTGACTTTTGATATTTTCTTTCTTTATTATTTTGAATTTAAATCTAAAATATTATATGTGTATTAAATGATTTAACATTTTTACTATTACAATGAAAAATATATAAAAATTTATAACTCGATCAATTAAATTTATCCATAAAAAAAAGTTTATAATACAACAATACTTTAAAATGTTTAACTTTTTAAGTAAAATTTACAAGTACCTTTACAAAGAAATTAACAAAACATAAAAAAATTCACACTTCCAGCAAGAGATGCCCAATAAAAATTGTAATTGAGACATTTTAGAGTTATTCTCTTTCACCTAGAGTGATTGAGAAAGATTTTAGTATCTATTCTATATAAGAATGAATAACTTTAGACTATGTCTAAATTTATTATCGCAATAATATTTTGATGGATATAACATTATCTTTTTCTTAAAAAGTATGTATAAATAATTACTACTGCCCTACGAATTTATCTAAATTTATCTACACTCATTCTGAGTTGGTGTCATGGTGCATTCAAATGAGATAGTAGAATTAAACAATATGAGATATCTGGAGTTGTTTGTCGTGCAGAAGCCAGAGCCTATCCATCCAGTTCATTAATTTATGTCCGAATTGCACTTGAAGTTAATAAAGTCTTGGAGTGGTCAAAGTTGAACTAAACTAGTTTATATGTTTGATCATTTCAAGTAGTCATATCAAAATTGAAGTTTTAAACAGTAAGCATTATAAGTGCATGGAGAGATATCATACAAAAAAAGCCAAGGATGGGATAAGTTCTTACATGTTCAAGGAGTAAGTCATCATATGAGTATAGGGGGAAAAAAATTATTCAAGAGATTTTAGCATATTTGGGATTTGATTTTGTGAAAATTAGAGTGCAAAATATTTTAATTTTTTTATGAGTTCTTGTGAAATTCTTTTCTCATTAGTTGCAGTGAAAATTTTTGTTTCTTTCCTGATTTTCTTCCTAAAAAAAAAAAAAACTAAAAGAAGAAACCATACTGATTAGGGCTGAAAACTTACAAAGTGAAGAAGTGGTCTGTGGTCATTCCTTAAACGGATTCGAGCTTTTAGTCAGTAAAAATTAAGGATATGTTTGTTTTTGTTTTCTTTTTCTTATTTTTTAAAATAATTTTGTAAAATAAGGTCTCAAAGAGCTTTTAAAAAAACAAAAAAAAAAATAGAAGATGTTTGACAAAACTACTTTCAAAATAATTTTAATTATAATACTATTAATGAAGAGTCTGTTCTACTTATTATTAGATTTTGAAAATATAAAAATAAAAAATATTTTAAAATTGTTTTTGTTTTTTTGTTTTTAAAACACAAATTTTAAGTTACAATTTTTAAGAATTGATTACAAAACAGTTATTCAAACAAAATTTATGTTTTTAAAAATATAAAAAGATTAAAAACAATAACTAAGCAAACCCTAATTTTCTTTTATTAGTCGGACACTTAAGTATGCTTGTGATCATTGTGGCCCAAAACCAAAGAAATTATTTTGTAAATGTATTAGATGAAATCACTATAGCTGTTATTACCTGTTTGATATATGTATTTGAAAATAAATTAATTTTTGAATAATCTTCCATCAATAATACAAAATCAGTTGGCATTACATTACATTGAAGGTACATAACAACCAATTCTCTTGTTCACATTTTAATAGTCAAACTATCAATTTTCGATACTTGGTAAACCTAACCCAATCTATGAGTTTATCGTTGTAGACAAATTCTACAAATTTGAGAGCGGGGCTTGAGAAATAAGAAGAGGAGAAATTTTTAAATGCTTCAATTAAAATGTGTCTTTTTACTTTCATTCAATAAATAAAAATTAATTCTTAATTTTGTCATATATTTATAAATTTTATGCATCTTACATGTACAAAAATATTGATTTTAAAATTTTTAATATATTAAAAATTATAAAAATTAGGGAGTAATCTTTATATATTATTTGAAGTAAAAATTTATATTATAATTAAAATATATAAAAACTTTTCATGACCGAGTTTGTATAATTGAGTTTATTCAATACGGAAGAAACAAATTCTTAAACTCATCTCATACGAGTTTAGGGGTTCGATTTAGAGGTGCAAAAATGAGTTTAGGTCAGCGAGTTCGATTTAATGTTTGTTTGATTTAACAATTAAAATTTATAATAATTAATTATAATATTTTTAAAAGATATTTAATTACACTTTTAAAATATTTTAATAATTAATTATAGATAAATAATTTTAATTAAATAAAAAATTATTTTAAATAATTTTTATTTTAATAGAGATTATTAAAAAGGAAACATTAAAATTTATGATCATATTATTCTTACTTTTCTCTTCTTTTACTATATATCATTGTCTTAAAAACTTCTTTTTTTAATATATATTTTTAGTAATTTAATATTAAAAATAGTTTTTTATATATAATATATTATATATAATTAATTATTAAATAATGCACTAAATATAAAATAAATTTTATATAATCAATTATTTAAAAATTAATTATATTTATAAACATATATTAAATAAATCAATTTTAGGTTGTCAGATGGATTGCCTGTACGGCCCAAGGTCCCCTGTCGACGAACACATAATTGTTTTAGCTTTAGCCGTACTCTTTGGTGGCCCAACCCAAATTTATGTCAAAACGAAAATAAAAAAAGCAAAAACTAAAAACAAAGAGAATACAAAGTGTCTTTTTCTGTTTAAAATCATCTACAATTTTCATAGGAAACTTCGTGTGAGGGCAATGCTCAGTGAAGATATCAAGATAAGGGCCGTACTAAAAATGAAATCTATTAGTACCGTACTGGACGTTTCTTTGTCTGTTTAAAAACTTTATCAAGTATTCATAATGCAGTCAGATAGTTGTCTCTACAATTAAGGGCTTATAATTTATTAACAAAAGGTACAAATTTAAAAAAAAACAAAAAATTTAAACTGAACTAGCATATACAATGATTTGAAATAAAATTCAGAATGTAAAAAAAAAAAAAAAGATAAAATCTTTTTAAAAAAATATTGAATACTACTTAAATTAAACGCCTTTTAACCTAATGAGTGTTCTTCATTCGGATTTGATATATTGTTTGAGTTCTGGTCTTACTTGAATTATTAGTTATTAATGAATGGGTATGCTTGGTAGTTGAGCTTGTGTGCATAGTGCATAGTGAATTATCAGTTATTAAAAGTTATGATTATCGATAATCAATTATGGATTATTGGAATATTTTTTTCTCTAATCGTATCTAATAAACACAAATCAATTATAAATTTGGAATGAATGGATGCTTTCTTTGTAGAAGCATTCACACTGTGTGTGGTGAGGGGTGTGAAAACTAAACCCACTAATTGCTGTGGAAAAGAGTGTGCAGAAACTAGAGCTGATTTTTCCAAAAGGAAAAAACTAAAACTGATCATGGACTAGACTTGAACAAGTTTGGGCAGGCATAAGCCCATGAAATATAAAGCCCAAGCAGTGCCCAAGACAATTTTGGCCCGTCAATTCATTTGGGCTTGTGCCAAGCTGTAAGGCATAAGCTCAGGCAGTTCAAAGTTTAGCATTGATTGCCTTTTATACCATTGTGATACATTTATTATGAGCAAGAGTCTCTCCATTAAAAATTGACTAACACACTCAGTTTCGAATATATCTAGTAACCTTTTATGTGGATATGTGGGCATATCTTTGACCATTTTACCTTTTTTTTTCAAATAAAAAGTAAGTAAATTGGAATTAAAACTAGACAATGAAAAAGCAATTGAGAAAATGAGATAATAATGCTAAAAGTTAAAAAAACATATATTAGTTCTGTGAATCAAATTTTAGGATACATTTTATTTTGATGGAAGACTTCTTCTAACCTTATGTGCATTTGTTTTTCTTTAATATTATAGTAGCATGTATTATTTTGTTAATAATAAATATATAAATGATGTGAAATTTTTTTAATTATATATAAATAAATGAAATTTTTCCAAAAAAAAAATATCTTTTAAGACAAAACAAAGAATCAAGTTTCTACTTAATCATCGAAGTGTAGACTCAATGTGTATGATATCATGACCCAGCATATTGGAAATGACAAGTTGCAAAAGCCGACAATCCCATGTACTCTTCTCATGAACTTTAGGAGGTAGAGGTTACTTCCATGTGAACCAAACTACACCTGTGACTATCTAATGTATAACGGAAGTCGGTCAAGATACATTGCTTGCCAATTTAGGTGAATTGCAGCAATGGCGCTTTCCTCTGCATTCCATGAACGACTCGAGCAAATGGAGAGCACTCGAAATCAACGTCTCTCTCTACTTCAGGTTCAGTTCAAATCCTGGCTTCCTCCTTTGCTGTTTGGTTGCTCGAAATTTCATTTTTTTGATACATTTTCCTTTCTTTGTTTATTTCGTTTCTATTAGAGTTCCGCTTTAATCTTATGCTTTACCTAAATTTAAATTTTGTGGGTGGAAGTTTTGGATTCCTAATGTTATTGTGTGTTGTTCAGTGAAAATTCTGATAAGGATTTAGCCTATATGCTGTCAATAATGCTTGCAGGCGGAGAAAGAGTTGCAAGCCAAAAAATCTCAGATTTTGGCTTCAAAGCTTGAAAATATCAGGGCATTGGAAAAAGGATGCTTGGTGCTTGATCAGAAAATAGCATCTCGGAACTTCAAGATTCTTGCCCTCAAATCCGAAATTGACAACGCTGATGAGAAATATGAAACTCTTTCACAGGAACTGAGGTGATTCCGTAGTTAACTGGACTAAAATTTAATGTTGAATATGAGTGTTTGATTGGAGTTGGGTTTTAGGTCTTTGCAGGGTGAAGTGGAGGAGCTTGAGGAGATGGATGAGAAGAAAGATAACTTTTATGAAACAAAGAGGATAGAAATGAAGGAGTTCAATGAAAATGTGGAGAAATTTGTGGGGCAATGTCAAATGCAAGTTGAGAATTTGAGGCGTACAGTAAATGAGGTAACTGAAATTACCATGTCCTGGATAATTCTGTTACATACTATAACTAAAGGTTACAGAAAGTCATTCATTTTTGCTTCTTGGTTTTCATGAAGGTGTGTGAGAGAGATTGTCTAATTTAATTGGGGAGAGTGGGGGAGAGGGAAGGTGGGAGAGGAAGACATGAAGAAATTTAAGAATATGGACAATATATTGGAGTGAGCTATTAATTTATGAATGGCCCATTATGCAGCTTGATGAAATACACCTTTTAAGTTTGATTTTCAATAGGCCAACCAGTGCTTTCCACCTAAGAAATGGTTGCAACTTCCAAGAATCACATTTCAGCTTTAACATTCAGTTATTGATTAATAATTGGACAGACCTAACATTCATTTTGCTTACCTTGTCAGAATTGGAACTAGAAGAGAATATAGATGTTCTTTTGCAAAAATTGGTGTATGAAATAGAAGACGTCACACTGAATATTGTTGACCTGTTTGAACTCCTATTGAAGAGTAAAATCTACCAAATCTAGCATCCACTGCCTACATTGATCTAGTTGCTTACCTTTGTAGAATTACTAGAATATTAATTCTCTGTGAATCTGCCTATCTTATGGGCTTTAATATCTTAACTATTTTGATGTCACAAGGCAGAACTGAGATTATATTCTTAGTTCTGATGCCCAAATTCAAAGATATTTTGGTTTACTGAATGAAATCCCAAAACTGTTATTATCAGCAAGTTCACAAGAAGGCTTGAGTGTCTCGTTTTTCTTTCTAGAGAAGTTCTTTTTCTATCTCCATTTGATGGAAAATGCTAACTGTTGGTCCTTAGTTCATTCTCCATCAGTTGATTTAGCCTTGTCAGGTCCCTACAAATAATTAGAGTTTAAAAATTATAAAAAACTTTGGATCTTGCCCTTTTCTCGTTAGAGAATTTATATACACCTTTGAATTATATTTGCATTCAGTAATAATGTAATAAACAGATTTAACAATAAAATAATCAGAAATAAAAAATTTAAATCTTGTGTGCAGTAGAATGATAAAGGTTAAAACACAGATTTTTAAAATGATTCAACTTGAATTGAAATCGCAATTCAAGTCTACTCCACTTGATCTTTCTCAATCGAAAGACCTTTTCAATTAAAAGAAAAAAACTATCAGGATTTATCAGGCTCCTAAAATGCCAGTTTACATTAAAAACACAAGAAATTACACAATCTTCTTGCTAACATAGAAGAATTAGAACAGGCTCTTCTAAACCTAAATAAAAACATAAGAATTATAACAAGCTTTTACTAACTTATATAGATTTCTAAATCCCTGGAAATCTCAAATAAAAAGAAATAGAAATAAGAAAGATTGAAGAATACAATATTGCAGGTTTGAGATGAAATCTCAAACAATATAAGATGAATTCAATTGATCTTTTATCCAAAAGCTTTGATTAGATATCAGAAATTTGATGAGGTAGAGAGAAAACTTGTATAGCACTTTTTATTAGATGTTTTCACACTTGAATTATGAAGAAAACTTGTTTAAATAATGAAGGCAGTTGGGGTTCTGTAATTGTTGTAACTGTCTGTAACAGAATAACTAACTTTCAGTTGTTGAATCGATTATAGCATCAATTACTAGCAGTTACTACTAATTAATCGGTGTGGTAATCAAAGTGCGATCTGTTATTCATAGATTTTAAATCAATCACTGCATCAAAGTAGACAATTTTCCCAACATTCGGTTTGAAAACTGTTCTTTATAAAATCGATGTAGAAATCGATGAATATAGATTTATTAAACAGTAATCGATGTGGAAATCGATTTATGAAGTGAAAAACAGTTTTTTAAAATTTTGTTTTCTTCAAGTAGTTTTTCTACCTTATTTTGAAAATGTATGTTTGAATCAAAGGTCTTTTGAAATTCATTTACAAGAGATCCTAAAAAGATAAAATAATTCCTAATTCTAATGTTGATTTTCTTGAATCACAGTTGTATATTTTTGAAACTTGTAAAGCAAATTGAAATAAGTAGTAAAGTATAATATCAAATAATAATGTGAAAAATTGATTAAAATTGTATTTTAACATCAAAACTAAGAAATATGCATGGCTAGGGTAACCTAGGCTAACAAGCATTTTATTGAGCACATGAGCTGTTTTATGAATGGTTAATTCCCAGGCCCAGGCCATTATATGTTGTCAAGAGCATGACAGGCTTTTGGCTTTCTGTCCTTTTTGAGCTAGCTCAAAAGTTAGGCATGTTTGTTTGTCCATTATAGGAGATAGTTGCTTGTCCACCCTACATGTCCTGATTTATACATCCTACAAGCAAGCATTGCATTTTGGCTTTTCTGCAAGTTGGACTGTGAATTATGCTGCTTATGATAAAAATTTCTTACTATGCTATCATTCTAGACACATTTTAAGAGGTTATGAAACAAGAAATCTACTGCTAATTCAGTGTTCAGTGAGCTTACACACTGAACTATGTTGCATCATGCATGTCACCCTTCCCACAAAATAACTGTCTATCAAATATCGCTTGAAGTTATAAGTAGCAGAATTATGATCTTGTGCCCAGATTGATGAACAAGACTTTAAGGTATTTGAGCTATGAACTTATCAATCTTCAAACCAGATCAACATGAGATGAGTAACAATTGCTCCACTGCAGTTATTCCAAGTTAATAGAAGTATGCACGTTGTCAAGGAATTTGAGAATATAAAAATGTAGTGATGTAGAAAGCAAAATCAGAATCCAAATTAGTATTGTCCATGTGCTTTTTTCATACCAGGGTCCAGAGGCTTTTAGATATTATTGAATACCTTTCATGTTGTTCTTATCATTGAGGACTATGTTTAATTATCAACTTATTCAAATATATATTTGGTTCTTTTTTTAAAAGAGTTCTCTTTAATCCATTTCTCACTTTGAGATTTTGCTGATGAAAGTTTTATCATTTCCTCTCATGCCACCCTGGTCTCTTTTCAGCTGAAGTCATCTTTCATGGAACTTAAGCAGAACAACAGAAATTCTTGTGATTTTGAGATAGCTACTGCTGAAATGAGAAGATCAGAACTCCTTGCTGCCAAGGAGAATTTGGATAGGAGCTTGGTTTCTAACCACCAAATTAAAGCGCAATTGCAAAAGCAGCTCCACAATATCTTGATGACACAAACCCAAGAGAGAAGGAAGCCATCTCAGCTTGTTTGCCAAATGGAATTCAAACAACAAACTTCTGATCAAAGTGGATAGTGACAAACTGACAGGTAATTAAATAACTGTTAATTTTACAAACGACAGAAACATTGTATAGAGATACAGCACCAGATTCAGACCTAGTTTGGGAGCGCTTCTCCAAAGCACAATTATATTTTAGAAGCATCCCTAAAATGATATAACATACAATTTGAGAAATTTACCAAACAGTCTTGTCTAATAGTAAGTAGAAGCTACCCACAGAAAGCAATTGATTTTTTCTTCTTATGGGAACTTTACTGAGTAAGTTATCCTGCCAAATTTATTCAAATAAGTTTATCTACAATGAGCAGAACGAATTAATCAGAATTTTATTTTCTTCATTTTCATTTTAGACTTCCAACATTATCAGCCTTAAAATTCGAACTAGACAGTCAAAAGAACCAATATATGGGGAGTTTAGTTCCCAAACTAAAAGTTTTATGGCTTCTTATAATTCTACTTTCATTCTCATGGCACCCTCAGTTTGAGCTGGTGAGGATGCTTTTGTCCAATGGCTCAAAAACTATTCCCATGATCACCCCATATCTGAAGCAGTTCACACCCTAACTAATTCCGCATTCTCCTCAGTCTTGAATACTTACATTGAAGACCTTCATTTCAACAATTCCACAACCCCAAAACCATTCCTTGTAACCACTGCACTACATATTTGCCAAATAAAAAGCAGCTGTTATCTGTGCTCAAAACTCCTCACAAATGAGAATCCATAGCGGAGGCCATGACCAATAATTGTCGGTCATATTCCATCAAATTGAACCATATCTTTGTGTGCGAGGATATTAGGCTTAAGTGCAATTGTTGAACGATGGTGTTCGAAGACCCACACGGTTCATAACTAGAGGCAAAATGACGATAACATTACAAGGCATAGCAATAGAGCTGGATCACAGGTAGTACCAACTTAACTGGCATCAAGTATGAATGGTTCAAAGGAATGATGATTCAAATGATGCAGCAAAGGTGGAAGGAGAGAAGTGTCACGAATTACGTATGCCAATTTGTTGATTCTTCCCTTGTTTGTTTTCTATGTTATTTTAGTTTAAAACTGAAGTAATGATTATTTGTTAATTGATTTTGCTGGAGAAATACACAATAAAATATTAAATAGAAAATACAAGAAAAGAAATTAAAATCTAAGACGCGTTGTTATTTCTTCAAGGCAATTTCACATTACTATCAGATATTTTTCTTTAATCGATGCTGATAACCTTGATATGCTCATCCGAGGCTACCATCCATTGGTTTACTAATTCTTGCAGAGCTTTCTTTGTCCAATGGTGTAATGTGCTGGTAGAAAATAAATATGAAAGGATAGCTACAGGGTCGTACCAAAGAAGTGAAAATTTGGGGTTTATACGGGCATAAAAAAATAGCTGTTTGTTAATACAAATAAATCTTTGTACGTTAGCATATGTTAATGCCAAAACCAATCGTAAACATAACGGAACCGTTTGAAGGCACTGAATGGTATTTGATGTCATCCATAAAGCTCTTTTTGTACGTTAGAAAATTTGCAAGTGGCTTCGTTTTGTTTACCAAAATCAGAAGCTTTTAATTGATTTTGATTGCCTTTGCCAAGCAACTTGCAATGCAACAAAAGATCTGATGAAAGCATGAAACGTCCAAAGCAAATAAAGCTGCACCGTTTAATGTTTTTAAACTCAAAATTAAATTATTATAAAGCTAAAATTCAAAACAAGTTAAAGCCAATTAAATCATAATTACTTTTATAAATATATTCCAACAGATTCTATACTTACTTGTAATGTTAATTTGATCATTTTTTAATAACCCAAACTATGGATGCTCAAGATGTTGGCACCGGCAATGCACCAGCTTCACTTGGTTTTCCAAAATGACACCTAGATTTCAAATGCTTAGTATGTGGGTTTTTCAAATTCAAATGCCTAGTTTGTGGGATTGAGGCTTGTTTGACGGTCAACGGATTATATTAATGATTAACTTATTGTATTAATGTTTAGTTCATCATTAATTGCATTAACTAATTTGATCAATTGATGGCATTAACTGTTTATCTTTTGATAAACTCAGCTTATTATTAGCTGTTTAAAATATAAGTATATTTTATAATTTTATTTGAGTATTTTTTATTTTAATAATATTTCAGATTTAATATATTATTTATCAAATTAAATTTTCTTTTAAGATTTAAATAATTATTTATTAAATTTTTATTAAGAAATAGATAATTATAATTTAGTATACTTATTAGATTTTTTTTTTGAAATAAATCATATTCTTCAAGGATAGAAACGTTAAAAATTGGTTTCTTTTTTTCCCCACTAGATGCAAATCCACTATTTCAAAAAATTGGGTTCCCTAATTTTTTTCAAATTAATAGATTAAGGTTAAATTCTCTGACTAAAAAAGTTATTTAACAAATATCCAAATTAATGGATTAATCAAGTCAATATGTTAAAACTACTCAAATCAACTAAACCCTTATCAAAAGTTATTTACAAACAGCCTCGGAATATGCATTTGATTCTAAAAAATGAAGAGTAAATTGCCCTGTCGGCCCCCAAAAGATTAAAGTTACATCAAAATTTTCATAAAAATATATTTTACATTAAATAAATATCTTATCATTAATTTTTACATCAAAATTATCATGACGTTAACTTTTTGGTTAGAAAACTGATGTGGTCATCCAATACACTGATGTAACTTTGTTGTGTGGTGTGGTGAATGGCCACATGAAGCAAACCATCCCTACTGAAAAAGCCACCTTTGTCACGACCCAACCCCGGGCACGTGACCGGCGTAGAAGGTTACCGTCAGGAAGTCGTTTCCTTCAGAAAAATCCCCTACAAGCCTTACCCTGTGACATTGACATGACACTAATACACAAATTTCCATTACTTATGCAATATGACTTTATTATCCCTACCGAAATTTCGACAAAATTTCTTCTGTTTCTGGACACCCAGGCACATGGCCATATACAAAACAAAGGGCTACACGCCCATGTAACCTGTATAAACATATAACAGACA
>JANHAO010021076.1:0-12633 GCA_026873985.1 Saraca asoca | reverse complement strand
ATAAGTTCGGAAACACAAACAAGAACATCAACAACAAACAATAAAATAAATCGATAAAAATTACTAAAAAAGGGATTTTACCTTACTATGATACAAATGAAGCTTCAATCACCGAACAAAACTAAGAAACCTCACCGGAGAAGACGACGGGATGAAGAAATACGACGGAGCTGCGTTCGGAAATCAGGTTTCTCGGCCAGATCTTCGCAGAAATGAATTTGGGGACGATATAAGGGTTTCAAAATTCCAACGGAAATTTTCAGTTGGAATTAAATAAATAATCAAAACGCGCCGTATTACTTAAGCGTGTTTTGAATATTCCAACGGTAATTTCCGTTGGAATTCATTGAACAATCAAAACGCGCAGTATGATTTAAGCGTGTTTTAATTATTTCAACGGAAAATTTCTAATGGGCATGTATCTGTTAGAATATTCCAACGGATGCATGTCCGTTGTAATATCCGTTGGAATATTCCAACGGACTTTCCATCGGATAAACTATTCCGTTGAAATATTCCCACCTTTGTCGAATTATTACAACGGACTGGTAGTCCGTGGAAAAATCCGTTGGAATATCGGATTTTTCTTGTAGTGGCTCACGTCAATTTTTTAACTTTGCCTTTTTCTTTCTAACTTTGCTTCTTTGATCTGTCCAATTTCGTTTATTTGGGTGAATTCTCTTACTATGGTATTTTATAGCCTCTTGGGTTGGGTCAAGTGTAAACAAGACGATTTCTCAATAATATGAATACGTAAACGGGATTTTTTGGACAGAAAGGAACTTCTCTTTTAGACATCTTATTATTATTTTTTTTTAATCAGGGAGTAGTCAAATATTGTGTTTAATCACAAATATAAAAGAAAAATAATTATTTTAACCACCACTACATCCACTTCTTATTCTTAAAAGCATAACCAGAAAGCTAGTAAGTTCCTTTACTTGAACTATGCATATATAATGAGATGTAATATAAATAACTAAAACTGATTAGATTAGAGGCTTTCTCCTACATGATGATCAGCCTGTCAAAATGAAATATTTCCCAAGGGATAAGCGATTGCTAGATATGGCGTTGGAGAGTTTAGGGTGAGCGCGGATCAATTAAAATGGATGAAGGAATTTTTTTTAATTTGATTTCTTACAATCAATCTTATAAGAAGAATTCAATTCGTTTCTAATCATTTGATCATTCCAATCCACTCTTAATCATTAATTTTAGTCATTTGTGGTTAAGAACAGTTATATTCACATAAATAACTATTCTTATCATATGTTCCTAAGTGATTGAAGGATGAACAAAAAAATAATGATAAATAAATGAAAATAAGCACCTCAATATCAAAACCTCCAACACAAAAATAAATAACTAAAAAATACCTGAAATTAAAAATATCAACCTTAAGATATGGGGATTTGTAAATCAAGACCTTCAAAACATCCAAAAAAAAAAAAAAAACCCTTGAATCAAAAGTTTCATCCTATCTTTTTTTACTAGTTGTCTTATGTATATAGTCTGATGAGTTATAAACTTGTAATGAAAATTGTAATGGAAGTGATGGCTGGTGGGGCAGTCACACAGCACTGAGGACCGGTTGAGAGGAAAAGTGACTATAAAAGGAAAAAGATTGATCAACTAGTGTTTAAGGTTTTGTTGATAAAGTGAGAACTAAAGGCTATCAAATAAATTGGGAAAAATCACTATTACAAATCAAGAAATAACATCGTTAAATAAACATAAGATGAAATGTAAATTGACATATAGACATGATGATTTTTTTTTGTAAATATGAGAAAAATTATAACGTAATTTTTTATTAAATAATCGACGTCTAAACTCAATATTATATTTAATGTTAATTTGAGTTAAGTAATTAACATATTTTTGTAACTATTTTATTTATACCATTTAGGTTTAAAGCATTTTTAAACTCTATGACTCCTTAACTATAAATTTTTTTTATTTATCAATTAAATTCTTATTTTATTATCCTTCAATAAACTTTTTATAATATATAGTCAAATAATTTTTTATTAATTATTTAATTAAATTAATGTAAATTATTTACGTACAAATAATTTACTAATATAACAATATTATGATTAATTTTTTATTTTTCAAGATTATAGAATCGTAAAATTCTCTAATGATCGTTAATTTCTTTCATTTTATTAAAAGAATGAGTTTAAGAACTGACAAATAAATAAAATAATTCAAAAAAATGCAGGGTATATAAAGAGTCGTTGATATTATGTGTCGATTCCAACATAAATAAATGATGCCTAAAGTCTCCTCGTATTATAAAAGGCTAATGTGTCCCTTTGACTTTCATTAATTGACATACTGCTTACTTGAAAAGATAAATTTAAAAAGTAGGGTACAAGGATTTCATTCCACAACTTAAACATATTTAAAGCAGTTATTTAAATTGTGGAATGGAATTCTTTTACCTCACTTTTCAAACTCCTCTTCCTAAAAAAGTATATTGACAGAAGCAATAATTACAGATATTGTTGCTTAGTATCATTTTATTCAAGCTTATCCTGAAGTTTTATAATTTATTTTTCCATTCTTCTTTCTCTTTTTTTATTAGTTTGTGTATAAATGATTACCTTTCATTTCCTTTTTTCCTTTAAACAAGGCTTATGCATTGATCCTTTAAACAAAAGGACAATGGAAGCATTTGATGTGTCTGTGTTGTCTTGTAAATTACCTTTGGTGTATGTATCATGTTTTATTATTATAAGAAATCCTAAAAGTTTCAACAATTTAATGTTGATTCATTGTAAGTAACCCAAAATCTTAATTCAACAATAATGTTTTTGTTGCAAGCAATGGCATAGCATAGAGCTTCAACAATAATATTGTTTTGTTGAATGCTTTTTTGGTAGTAGCAACTTCTAAAACTAGACTTTTCACTCATTTTCCTTCGATCTTGTCTCAATGCTCTTTCTTATATTTATGCACAAATGTAATTTGATGCATGTTTTTGTCCCAATCTTTTTTTATGTTTCTATAAAAATGTAATTTGGAGCAAGTTTTTGTAATTTAATTAAAAAAATAGTAGGAACAATGTCAATTTTTTAACATAAATTAGCATCTTTAACATTATTCAAAGAATTATAACTAGCAGTAGATTTTTATTTTTTTTTTAAATTAATAGCAAAGACGTCGATTTTTGTTTAAAATTTGACATCTTTAACATAACCTGAATAAATTTTTTAAGAAGTTATATATTATTTAATATACAAAATAATTCAATTATTGAAATATTATTTAATAAAAAATAATTTAAGCATTTAAATATTACTTAATTAATAAATTTTTTTTAAAAATAGTTAGTTTTTGACAAATTATATGTGAAAATGTAATAATATTATTATTTAAAAAATAAAATAGATAAAATTAATTAAAAAATTTTCAAATCATGTAATTTCATAAATACATTGAAAGTTAATATGTTAGTTGTAGTAAAGCACTGACATATAAACAAAACGAAAAAAATAAAAAAAATTCAAAGTAGGAATGATATAAAGTGACAATGGTATTTTTATAAATATAATGAAAATTAATGTGTCAGATTTCATTAAAAAAAAACAAAAACCGACATATAATCAATGTCTTAAGTTAATATGTCAATTTTTTTACTAATATCTAAAGTCTAGGCTTCTTATGCGACAATCCAGTTCTTCTCCCTAACTACTTTCATTTGATTTCCCTTATCTGAAACATTTATTCAATATCATTCTCAAACCTTTGTTACTTTCTTATTCGTTGTTTTCGATTGTCTTTGCTGTCTTGGATTATCACATTTCAAGTTTATCTCTAATCAAGGTATAGAATTATATTCTTCTTACACTATATTCATCTCTTTCTTGCCAAGCTACATCAATGTTTTTTTTTTTTCATACTTCTTTTACTTTGTACTTTAATGATGATTTGCATTTTTAGGGTTTAATTTTTTTTACTCTTTTATTTTTTAGTTTGATTATCAAAAATGTTTTCGATTAGGGTTTATTTTTTTGGCTATGTTTCTTAGCTTAATTTGTCTAGTTATGCATGCTTTGTTTTGTACCACTTGGCAGAATGGTTATGAATAAGTCTAAGATTTTCCTTTTAATCTATGTAGTAAAATCAAAACTCTAAATATAACCATTTTTCATTCCAAATCATCAAACGTAGTTTGTAAAAATTGTAAAAGCTATTTTCTATTCAAAATAAAACTGATATAATAATTTTGTAAGGTTAATTTTTTTTCCTTTTAAACAGTAATATGAATCCTTCTCAGCATACTAAAAAGAGTATATGACTAATACTGTTATGAAAGAAATAGTCCATATGCGTAGTAGAAGAGAGAAGATGAAAGTTGACTTCAATTCTAAGGGTTACGATATTAGGGAAACGAGTTCAAAATATAAGAGTTATATTAGAATGTTGGCATGCACAAGAGTGCCAATGAATATTAAGCTTTAGAAATAAGTACCAAAAGATATCATGGATAACATTTGGCATGATGTTTTGGTATCTATTACTTCTCTCTAATTTTTATTTAAGATATGTATAATAATCTTCTTAAAATAATTGTATATAAGTATAATCCATGTGTGTGTTGTTTTGTAGGCCACAGTTAATATTGATGAAGAAAGAAAAAAGAAGTCTTAAAGCTTGCAAATGAATGGTGGAAGGACTTTAAAAATTAGTTGACAAGAGATTACTTTACCATTAAGAGGAAGGGTGAGAAAATCCCTTTAAGAAATACAACTTTTTTAATCAACAAGTGTGAGATGGCTTTGTGAAGCAATGCCAATTTGAGGCTTTTCAAAAAAATTTGATCATTTACCTTATATTATATATATATATATATTATGAGTAATTAATTGACCATCTTATCAATTGTGTCTTTTTGTCAATAGGGTACGAGTGTAGCCAACAAAGAGAGACAAACAAAAAACAAACATAAACATAGGCTATCTTGTAGTGGATATGTGAAAAACAACAAACTTCCAATTAGTCAGATTCATAAGTTTTTTTTCCATATATTGGCGTAAATTGTGGAAGAGAGCTAAGGTTAATACAAAACATGAATATATAACCAAAGAAAATTAACTAGACAGTTATTGAGAAAATTAGAAATAATTTGTAAGTTTTAACTACTTGTGTAATTGTAAGTATAAGTTGTAATAAATATTCTTAATTGTATATATACCATAGGATTCTCTCATACAGTAATTAACCTAACAAGATTTTACTCCATCTGGAAATATGGACATATTAACAGTTGTGTTGGGAACTCAAGAGCATCCCGAATGTGTTAAGAGGTTAGAGAAAGAGTAAGTCTCGGTTTATTTTGAGGGATCATCAATTTCTATGAAGGACCTTAGTATAAAAATTATTGTTCAATATAGAAGGTGAAAGAGGAGATTACCACTCGATTGAGAGAGGAGACCTAGAAATTCAGAAAATATTTGCCTATATTCAGAAGATAGGCATGCAGTCACTCTCGGGCCTGAGGTCTAATCTTGATGAGCTAGAGATGCACCCAACTCCCTATTTAGTAGTGTGAAAGCCAACTAACTAGGAGACTCGGACTAATTTACATAACTACCCGAGGTAAATGACTATCATTAAAAGCTTAAACTTCCTTTATTATGTAAGTAGTTTATAATATTCTTTATGAAAAATAACTTCATAATTTACTTTTCAATTTTATTTTTTGTCTATATAGGAAGGGGCTAAATGTATAGTGGCATATGTAAGGGTTTTCCACAGTCACATCTTTCATTGTCAACAATTGTCGGGTAATTAAGCAAACGTCATTGTTGACACCCCATTTGATAAGTAAAATTTGCAGTGCTAAGGGATGAGTTAGGGATAGTGGGTCAAGCGATTGGGACTTATATTGCATGGCCAATGAAGTCTTATCACTTTGGCTACAAAGCTATCATATTTTATCTAATAAGTAATTATGTTTGAAAGACTCAATTTTACTATATTTCTAATATCTAAATTTCATAATTTTATGCATGTTAATTAGGCTTTAGAGGATGCTCGGAAGGTTGAAAGTAAGTAGACCAAAGAATCAATGACTTAACTAATTGATCAGCCAACTCGAACTTAAGAGATGCCTTTTGTTAAACCAAGGAAATATTATTTATTATGATTGATAAGATGTCGAATGATAATTTCATCCATATTTATATAGATGCCGAGGTCATGGGGTAATGAATGTGATATTTTTATGACCAAGGACAACATTATGCAATTCTTAGCTATGGAAGAGATAAATATATCTTGCATCCAAGTTTTTCAAATATGAGTTTTCCATCAATTTTCAATTTATAATCTTATTTATATTATATAGTTCAAGGTGTTTTGATAATCATTTCATTTATTTCCTTGTAAAGGCTTCTGCATCATAACTATGTAACCAAGGGACAAGATGTTGGATTTTTTTTATTCACTGTTACTTGCACCAGTAGGCTCCAGCCAAAGCAAAAAGACAACATATATTTCAGAAGTCCTAAAAAAATGTAGGTAATGTGTTTTTGCAGTGTTTATCCAATCATAAGTATATAATGTGCTATTTGATATTTTTGTTATTATAGACATCAATTTATTATTACTTATTTGATATTTTATTGTTATAAGTATCATTGGATGCTATGCGTGATTTATGTAGAGAGAAATGTCGCTTATTGGCTTAATTCTTTAGGACATCCGATTTACAAAAATATCAGGACCTTCGTTGGCTTGTGAGTTGTTTTATAAGTTAACATTTAATTTTAGAATTTATATTATATATATTTTCTTTTATTAATGCACTAATTTTCCGCATGAATTTGATTTAACATATGTATAAAGATTTATTTTTACTTAACAACAAGAAAAAATGTAACACAAAATGGATGACCTTAGAAGTATTGCCAATGGATTAACATTTCCTGAAATTATACAAATTGGGTATTCATGTATACAATTATTCACAAATTAAATTTTAAATGAATTGAATTCTATTTTTTCTATAATGATACCAAATTGTTGTTAGTTTTAAGTTACACTCAAATTGCATACTCAGAAGAGGAAGCACCAAGTGAAGAAAACGGACAAAACTCAGAAACTACAGGACATTTGTAATGCTATGGGACTGAATAAATTAAATAGATTATACAAAATTTCCATTACAATAAATGAAAAAAGAATTATGAAACAAATTTATTTTTAGAAAAAATAATGGTGGAATCAATCCCATGGACTCAAGGAACACTCCTGAGGTAAGTTTGTGAAGCGTTGAGTGTCCTTGCAATAATCATAGATGACAAGGTTTCTCTGAACCCAAGCATAGTCATTTTTCTGATCATCAGAGAGATGCCAAGCATCATATTGATCCCACCAATTCTTGGTAGTGGTTGACACACATTCTGGGTATGGGTCTTCCCATTGGCATCCATCCACACCGAAGTCCTTGTATGATGACACAAATGGAGCCAATTTCCAGTTTGTCTTCTCAAGCCCACCTCTTGTGGCCCAATCATCTGCGTTCCATATGCTTGAGAATAGGTACATTGGCTTCTCATTTGGGAAGAAATTGTTTGCTTCTCCATTGTTCTTGAACACCCTTATTGGCACTTTATCCACAAAAAACCTGTTTCCAAAAATTCAGTTCAATTATGCCTAGTGAACCAAAAAGATCATTATTCTCAATTGATCCATATAACATAAATTGATCCAATGAAGAATATAACAAAAATTGACAAGAAAAACTCATCCATGTAAATTTGTTATGCTTAAAAGAATACTTGACACATTTAGAGAGCTAAGTTTGTCATCACAATTATTCATTAGTTACAAATTAACATCTTTTTCTAAATTAAAGTAATGACATGATATCATTAGATAAATCAATTTGATGATAAAATATTAATCTCTTAACATTGAATTAATCAATACATGTATGGAGCAATTTTATTAAATCTTTTTTTTTTCTTATTATAGTAATAATTGATTTTCAATGCATCACTAATTCTATCCCTCATACCTGTTAAAATGACTAATATTTGCCAACCTAATAAATTCGTAGGGATCAACTTTTAAATTTTTTTCGCCGTGCCAAGCAAAACCCTTTTTCTTTTTAATTCCTAGATTAGATAATATATATCAAATAAACATGAGTAACAATAATAAGATTGGATGACCCACTCTAGTGTGGTAATATTGGTTTCTTTTGCCTCAGAAAGATGTCCTATATACAACTTTTGACAAATGAGAAGCTTTTTAAGCGACAAAAGCACAAAGGGACACATCAGTTCAGCTCATTGAGAATATATGCAGGGGCTCATGAACCATGATCTACAGAGGAAGTAAGATAAAGAAGAAATTGGTGAATAGGAGAAAAAACTTACACAATCTGGTGGTTGTTCCAGAGGATAGAGTAAGTATGATAGTCCTCGGTGGGGTCGAACCAAAGCATGTGCCTCATTTCTCGATTCCCAGTGCCATTCTTGTACACATTTGTCTGAATCAAGTATGGTTCCCCTGACCTGTTCCCCAAGAACTCGAAATCCAGCTCATCCCTTGTTGGCCCTGCTCCATTTTCTGTGCACATCTGCACCCATTTTCATCACACTCTTTGTAATCTCCCAACAACTCCAATATAAAGAAAAAGACAGAGAACAAAACATCACAAGAGGTACATTCACTAGTTCACAGAAACTTTCTTCAACGTGTGAGTAGTAACAGTTGGACCCTAATGCTGAGAGATCACGCGTTTTATCAAACAATTCTTTCTATAATCTCCCAACAATTTGAAAAATAATGATTTTTGTACTTTGAGAGTACTTGAGGCAATTATTTGCATAGGTGGCTGAAGATGAACAGATGGAACCAATTGAAATATGATTTCGCTATATCTGTAATGAATAATATTTACCTAAGAAAACGAGTGAACAAAATCGAATGCAAGGAAAACGTCTTACTGGTCGAGGACTACAGTATCGACTTCTGGATTTAAGAGACCAAACATTTTAGCAACGGAATACATAATACAAGCAATACATAGAAAATTAAGTACTTACATAATAAGCTGTTACAACACCAGCAGAGTCGCCCCCAACTAATTTCAACTTCATGCTGAACCATCCGAATCTGTATCTTTGTTTTGTTTGGAATCCACATCCTATCAAACAGTAGAATCGAATGGATGCAAATTAACTACAGAGAATGAAATGGCCATTAATGAATGTCAGATTATGATTCGGAAGCTACCTGTATCTTTGTCGAGGGCGAGATACCAGATCTGGCCATCTTCTGAAGTGGTGAAATGGTCTTCAGACCACATGATGTTGAAATTGTCATCGAAGGACCCTTTGGGAATGGCTGCTTCAGATGAATAACAAGATGCTGCAGCAGCCATTAGAGCTGCAATGAGAGCTACACAGACCCTTCTCTCCATTCTTTCTTTTTTATGAAAGAAAGGATTTTGAGTCAGCAGAGAATAGAATGGAGGGATTCTCAGTTAAGCGCAATGACAAGAGCCAAGTTCATTAAATGATCACAACTTTGAAATGATTTTTGCGCATCCAGTTGTGAACTTGGAATACCATATGCTATTGTTCTTTTCTTTTGGTACTGAGGTTGACGTTTGCTTGTTTAATTTGTTAATTGCTTGGTTTCTGTCGAATGTACAAATTTACCCATCCATGTGTTAGCTACTTCCTAAATGCAAGTCTTTTTTTCTCCATCCATCTTGCTTAGAATATGCTGCTGTGTTAATTTCTTTTTTAAAAAATTAATTCTCTTTTTGAGTTAAAAGGTATTTTTATCATCTATACTATCAAGCTTTGAGCAATTGTAAATTTGGAATATTCATTCTATTGATTTTAATTTTTTTATCAAACGAATTTTGATTTTTTTCTTCATAAATTACATCTAGGATCATAAAAATAATACTTTTTTTTTACCGATATTCTAATAAAAAGATAAAATTCGGATGAAAATGGAGCAGAACCGACAAGGGCCTTTCGGGAAATGTAAAATAGAATATTAAAAACTTATATACATAGAATATAATCGGTGGGAGCGAAAGCCAGGCTGCTATCCAGTGGAATTGCAGGCAAGAAGTGAATGAAAATGGAGGTGGTCGGACCCACCTGTTACATGCCAGAACGTGACTGTTCTGATTGGTCAATACTGTAATAGAAAGATCTTGGATTTGACATTTGGAGCGCGTGATAGCCTTCCCTGCTCATCGTCAATCGGATCAATTTTGGAAAATTAATAGATGTTTACTTAAGTATTGTATCCTCTTCTCTCCTATTTACAGTGAATTCATCTATGATTAAGAATTCGTCCGTTCCAATTTCTTAGAAAATATCAAATAAATGTATTATTTAACTGATTGTTAAGTAACAAAGGGGGGAGAAATTCTATTTTTTATGAAATATTATGAATTATTTATTTTTTAATTTTGGTATAAATTTTTAATTTTTATTATTAATTAAATAATTTTAAATATTTATTAAATTTATAAAAAATTCAACAAATTTATTTCTGATGTGAATCAAAAGTATTTTAAATTTAGTTTAAGAAGATATTTAACAAAAACAGTTTAGAGGCAAAGCTTGCTTGCTTTGATGATATATAAAGATTTATATGACCAAACATCCTAAACACTTAACTCAATAAAAGAATGGATAAGAAATCAGGATTTTAGCGCAATGGACGAGACTTTGCATGTGGCATCAAGCTGATCAAATTAAACTTTGAACTATTTAAATAGTCAAAATGCACTTGTACCTTTCATAGAAAATAAAAGAACTGCAAGCACAGAAATGCAAATCATTTATAGGGAAGAGATGGAATTAGAGACATTTGAAAACTCATGGGTCAGCTTGCATTATGTCATAAGCTTGGCCTCCATATTTCATTATTTCTTGGTACACCATTTATGCACTCAGCATTCTATTTAAGGTTGCATTCCTTTGCTTGTATTGAATTTCTTACATAAGGGTGATAAAGAATTTATCAATCAATCATGTTATTTTTTATATTTTATCGTTTATTTTCATTATGACAAAAAGATATTAGATTCCAACGTGAATCCCATACCCTTTTACTAATCTGCTTTATTTTTATATTTGGATTTACACTTTTTCTTTATCAATTAATATATGCAACTATGAACAAGAATTGAAAAACAAAAGAGGTCGGCAGGGATTTGGGGCCCCAAAATAAGGAATATTCTTAAAAAATTCTCAGTTTGTAGAAGAAATACTCTAAGCTTGGACCAAAATTTAGGCATCCATGTATTATTTTATGAGCCCTTGATCCAAGTGTGCAATACAAGGACAAAAACCTGGATCAAGAGCCTTACGGGTTAATGGGTCCGTGGTCCAATGCTATATTGGGCCGTGTCACTAATTAAAGTGTCGCATAATTACACACACTTTTGGTCATTCACTCATAATTACACCTTGTGAAATATTAATTATATCATTCAAATAAGCATCATGGTTAATGAAAATGAAGTTCAGAATCATTACCAATTGTTTCAAATACTTACGAGAACTTAATAGAGGGTTTAATCTTAGTGGTCTTATTTACCGATTTATATTGTATTTCATTGGAGAAAATTTTATGATTTAAACCCTAAATTGATATGGATGAGAATTTTTTAAGTTTCTATCAATTACTAATTCCTGTAATCTCTACAACTACTTTATATTTTAAATATTTTAATTAGATTAGTTATATTTCATATGTTTGTATTAGACTAGTTTATCTTATATTTCAGATGTTTATATTAGATTAGTTTATAGTTTATCTTGTTTATCAACTAGTCTAAAACCTTTTATATATATATATATATATATATATTAATTATATGCAATCACTCATCAAGAAGTTGTTATGAGCAATTCACTTTCTACATACCTGTACTATTTTTCTATATAAATGTATTCGACTAATATGAGCAAGTGTGATCTTCGAATTATTTAAGGACGCAATTACATAATTTGACACACAAGTAATTAGTTTAAGTACATCATTTTTTTTTTTTTGGTTATATCAAAGGGATATAAGCCCAAATGCAGAAAGAAAAATTACAACAGATAAACGATCCATGTTTTAGAAACTATCAAGGCATAAACAAACAAGGAAAAAAAAATATGAAATTTGAGGATGAGAAGTTGGAAATTTGTGACATCCTGAAGAGAGTGAGACTAAAGTTTACCTTCCAATCTGCACAAAAATTACCTTCCCTAAAAGTGTTTAAGACCATAACTTCCCAATCCAACTACATTAAATCATGAAGAATCATAACTAAACTATTTCATTTGTAACATGAATTATGTAAACATCAAAATAGAGCTTTAGAATAACATTCCAATTGTATTTTTGTAAAACCCTGCTTCCATGCTAATTACAATCCACAAATTGCACCTCAACACTTAGCAAGAAAAGAGAGCACTCTCCTAAACAAGGTTGTCAGAATCACGAACCCACCTAGGATCGGAAGGGTAGGCTAGGATCTTAAATCGTATGATCGTAATGGGGATCGTAAGATCCTATCCTAAGGCCCCCTTTGTATTTTATATGTCTCTTATGAATTTTTTATGAGAAGAAATGCACTTACAT
>JANHAO010021075.1:0-12626 GCA_026873985.1 Saraca asoca | reverse complement strand
TTGTGTGTTGTGCTTAATGTATCTATATATGGATTATGGAATAACAGTGGATTGCATGTGTTGAGGATTTAACCTTTGCTCCGTTTCTTATATATGAAAGCTAATAAATTTTAAATTCAATGATAAACATTCTACTTCTGATAATTGAGTATTTGTGGTTTAGATTTTTGTTATTGTTTTGAATGTGTCTTTCTTAGATAATCATGCCAAGGCTAAATACACATATATTAACATAAGGATAATTTTTTGATACATATTTAAAAACTTTGTAACTTTTTTTTTTAAAAAAAAAAATTGTTAGAAAAAATTGTAATTTTGTATGTAAAATATTCTATTTTTTTTCATAAAAGTTGCAATTTTGCATGGAGTTTATTGTAACAAACATATAAAATGTATTATTTTAAAAACAAAAGTTGCATCACCAATATTTTGAAAACTGTAAAAGTCCTGCATGATAATACAAATTAATTTTTGAATAAAAGTTATGAAAAGGGTGAAAAAAAAATTCATAAGAATTGCCTAAGTACATGCCAACACAAATTTATTTCAAGTACACATTAGAACATAACTCTAGTTTACGGCTTGAATTCACCTATAGGGTAGAATATTTCGTTTTTCCTATGAAATAAATCCAATTATATTACTAAGAAGCTATCTTTTTGTTTCCTTCTATGTGTCACTTTAGTGAATAATTTAAGCTAGTAGTGAGTTTATAAAAATTTGTGGTAAAAGTACATAATTTATAGTTTAATATGCATTTTATTTGTTGGAAAAATTTGAAAGTTGGTGTAATATAGTAAGTGTTTAAAATTTTTTCTAGGATTAAATTGCAATTTTTTCATTTTTCATTTTTTTTCCTTTTTCCTCTTTTTCTTTTTCCAAGGTCTTCTTTCTTCATTTACCAGAAAGTAGGGGGCCTTCCCTTGCTTTTGCTTCCTTTCTTCTTCCTCCCAATGACTGCTGGTCGTTCCTCCTCCTTGTCCAGCTTCCTTGTGTCTAGCTGGCTACCATGGATCAATCTCAGCTTTTTTCTACTTTTCCCTCTTCCTAAACTTGAAGCTTCATCTTCTCTACGTAAGCTCCTCTTCAGTGCCAGCAATGATAGCAACTTGCATTGAGCCATGGCGTTTAGCACTTAGTCTAGCTACAAGATTGCTCTATACAAGTCTCTCATCTTATCACACTCCCTCTGAAAGGATTGTTCTGTCTAACTAGTTAGCTCATCAGCATCAGCTTCCTCTCTGGTCGAATAACTTCAAACTCCAATGAACCTTGTGATTTGCTTCAAAATAGCTCACTTCCTTCTTTTTCTTGTTTAGCTAAAACCCCAACCCTGTGCCTAATAGTGAGTATATTCATACCTTTTTAACTTGACTTTCTTTTGTTTTAGGATTTAATTTATAGGATTAAAAAGATTTTATGGTAAATTAGAAACTTAATTGGTGAGTTGGTTGATGATGTGGTTATTAGGTTTGGTGAACTAGTTGAATAAGATAATTTGGAAAGTTGTGATTCCAGATTTCAAATTGAAGTTATCTTGTTATCTAGAGGTGAGTAGATAATTTTACCTTTTTTATGAACCTCTTTTTACAAAAATAAATTTTGTTACTTGGAACATCATAAATTATTAAGTGACTACAATGTTGTTAGTTTCTTATTCTTTTTTAAATCATAACCATATATATATATATATATATATATGAATATGAAGCACTATAATGTACTGATCCTTTTTATAATAGCTATTGCGTAAGATGTTGATGATTGTATTATTTTGCCATAATGGATTTTTGAAATTATTGAACTATATGTTACATGAACTGAATGACAATGCAATCAGATCATTTAATTTATGAATTGGTTGGAATTAGCTCTTCACTTCTAAATACTTATTGTAATATAAAACATTTTGTTGATTAAGCATTTTTAAAATTTGAATCCATTAGAAATTCCTTTAGAAAACATCTAAGTGCACTTGTGATTAGAATTATGTTTTCTGGAGTAATAAAGGGAGTATATCTAATGGAAGAATAAGGTGCACGATGATAACTGACATCTGTTAGGTAGGGTTATTTTAGGAATTACCTTTTGAATTCCAATTGTATTTAGAAATTTAGAACTTTTTTGACACTTGATTATTTGAGGATTATGAAAGACTTTAACAATTTCTCTTAGTTTATATTATGATAAGTATTTCTCAAGATGTTATACTTTGCCTCTTATTTTAACTTGTTGATTAATATATTTATCAAGTTTGATTTCCCTAATGAATTGAAATTTTTGATTCATACAATGCTTATAAATTGATGATTATATCCCCGTATATACTTGTTTTACTATCTAAATTTTGAACATGAATTTGTAAGCAAATGTTGGGTTTTTCTGACGGGTTATCTACTCACTTGATTTCTGTGAAACTCACTTAATTTTCTTTCATATTTTCATAGCCCAATGCCACTTTCGCTATTCATCCTTATCCACCTAGTCTAGAGCCTACTCCTTGATTGGGTAGATTTCATTTTATAGAGCTTAAAGGCATAATGATGGTGTGCCTTGGTAGTTGGTGTAGTTAGGTCATGTATGTGATTTTGTTTGGTTGTCACCTAGTACACTGTATACATCATGTTGTCTTGGCTTCTGTGGTCTTTGTTTTGTGGTATAGGTTGTGTGTAGGGCATGTCGCCCTTATTTGTTATACTGATCTAGTGCCTAGGGTTTGAAAAAGAGGGGAAATTATGTTGGATTTTTGTTAAAAATTTGAGAAAGTACTTGATAATAATATCTATGTTGTTTAGGTCTCACATCAAGGGGTTACTGCATTGTTAGGCTTACAGAGGATTTCCTATCAGTGACCTTCTATGTCTGTCACATGCTATAGAATGGGATATCACAAAGTTGGTATCTAAGCATAGTCTAAAGTTCAGGTGCATTATTAGGGGTCTCGAATTGCTGAATTGGAATAGACGTATTGAGTTCGTATTAGTGCACCTAGGAGCACGAAACATGAATAAGGCTATGTTGATGTCCACCACATGAAATATGATGAAAATCTCTATGATTCCAAAATCTTTCTCTTCTACTTATATACATATCTAAATAAGCATCCGAGATAGCTTCACATGAACCATATTCTTCACCCTCACTACCTCAAGGTAGAGGTAGAGCTAGAGACCGAGGCCATGCCAGTGGTTGAGGAGGGCTGCACATGAAGAAGTGCAACTAGAGGTTCTCCAACCTGAGACAGATACTCCTTCCAATTTTGGACCTTTAACTGGCCCTTCTACTTTGGATGGCAAGGACAAGGAGTTTACAAAGAGCTATAAATGAATTCTTTGATGAATTGACCCAACAAAAACTTCAAAGATAACCCTAGGAAGTGCCAGAAACTCAATTACCACCACCCCTCCACTCCCTACAAGGTCAACACCTAGAAACTTTAAAAATTATCTTCAAGTGTTTCAAAAACTCAAACCTCCTCATTATTTAGGCATTAGGTCTTTAGTGGACCTTCTTCTATTTCTAGACTAGGTTGAGTGGCTGTGGTGGGTCCTTGAGTGCTTAGAGGATATTGCTATAAGGTTAGTGGTATTCCAACTAGATGGATTTGCTACATATTGGTACCTAGGTTAGGAGAGTCATGGATCAGTAGGGAAAAGTGCAAACACATAGGAAATGTTTCATATAGCTTTCCTACGATAATTCTTTCCAAAAGGGCAATGATATGATAAATTATAGGAATTCAACAATTTGAAAGAAAAAGGGTTGATAGTTTCTGATTATGCTGCCTAGTTTCTTCACTTATCTTAGGTTGTACTCACCAAAAGTCAAAAAAGAAAAAATATATAAAAGAGAAGAAAAGGACAACAATAAAAGACCCATCAAAAGCCAAAATTATGAGAAAAATGCATACAAAGAGTACTTCATTATATCAGTCAATCAACCAAACACAGGTTACATAAAAAAATAAATACAAAAGATAGAATATAGGAGACTAGATCTACTTAAGGTCTTCCAAAATTTGCTCAAAGTTATGATCCCTATCATATGTTTAAGTATTAATGGGCAAATCAGTGTTGAAATGCTAAATCTGGTGAATAGCTTGGACAAATTTACTCTGAAACATGGGATAGCTAAGCTCTTTAGCTTCATGGATGTCACCGTGGAGTTTCTTTTCCTTCACAACAAAAGCCATTGGATCCTCCTTCTACCCCTATAGTTTGATTTCTAGCTCCTAAACCTTCAAGGAAAATTATCCCTCAAGCTTTTCATTCTTCACAGAGAGAGAATCTTGTTCCTTCACTAGTTAGTGATACAATTAGAGAGGTCATGGATGCTTTTACATGGTCATTTAGCTCCCAAAACTTGGCCTCAACATCTTTCTTTCGGCTTTCCATAGCATTCGTGTTACTATCAAGGAGCTCCCTCTTCATTAGGGCCAAGGCTAGGATGATTGAAAGAATGGAAGTAGTTGCGCAAACAATTTGAGCTGTTAAGGATTTCAAGAGACCAACAGGGCCGTGGCCTTTTATAAAGGCATTGCTACGGTCCAAGTCAATAGGAAATAGTAGTTGACTCCACTAAAAAAATAGCATAGTCTGTATCTTTATACCATAAACTATCTACGGTATCAAAGTTAAGATCATTCCCATAAGGGAAATTGATTGGGAGAAGCTTTAACCAGGTGCCTAGCTTTAATTTCTTTGCCAAAGAGGTAGACAAATTCAAGAAGCTACTGCCTCTACCTTTGAAAGAGTCCTTAGAAGGAGCTTGGTGCTTGCAGGAGGACAAAGCCTTTGTACAACTAGAAGAAGGTCTTGAACAATTTAGAGAAGAAGGATTGCTTACAATCTCAGTATTCAATAAAGAAGCCTCAATCTATGCCACTAGTGAAACAATGGGCTTCTTCTTCGCTAGGGCTTGAGCATGGATCTCCTCTAGACACTTTAGGTCCATCTTCAATCGATGAATCTTAATGACCTCTTTCTTCAACAAAGAATTTGAAAAGAAAAAGAAAAAGAAAGCAAAGTCAAAAGATAGTCGAGTATAAAATATAAAGAAGAGAAGAAAAAACAAAAGTTAAATGCATATGAAGGAAAAATTGGGCATCAAAAGGCCCTAGTGCTAGTTGTCAAATGATGAGATCCTATTCATCATCAAAAAAGTGTTCAAGTGAGTGGCTTTGGAGCTGCTTCATAGAAGAAGACTACTTCACTGGGTAAAGTAACTCCCTATCCTAAAGAAAGAAACGGTGAAATCATTTCGTCACTTAAACCTTGAAGAAAGAATGTTTCTAGGAGTGAAAGCTTGTAAGCATATTCTTTATGAAGACTTAGTTTGGATGAATCGGGAATATGTGAAGAAAAATAGGAACACAACTACAATTGCAATGAGGCATAGTCGAATGCTCAACACCCCAAAACTAAGTAAGAAAATCCATGTGTTCCAGGTTAGTTGGATCATACAAACATTCCCCTAGAACTTGGAAAAAGGAAGAAAGACATTTAGATGATCAACTATGTCTCCATAGAATATGATGAAGGATGAAGTGTTGTAGATGCATGCTTGCTTATCAAGCTTAGCAACCTAGAAGGATATCTCTTCAATAGACTCATTAAGGATATGAACCCTCTCCAACTTGCGAATAACTTCCAAGTCCTGCCATTCGCCCGAAGCCATAGTGACCATCACATCTAGATGAATCCACTTCAGGTTGTTTGATACCATGTTGATTAGATGAGTCACTCAATTGCATTCTCATTTTGAGATCGATGTGCCATGATCATGTGAATTAGGCATGCAAAACAAAAAATGATGTTTTTGGAGTAGTATTCCTCAAAATCAGATGAAGAAGATTTAGAGTTTAATGACCGGTCAATAAGATCACTTGACTTTTCAAACATGGAAAGGGAAGTATAAGGAGTTGAAGACCATCTTCAAAAAGTAAAAGAAGCATAATTAGAATAGGAAAATAAAGGAGGAAAGCAATAGCTTTGACTAAAGAAAATATCAAGAAAGGAAGGTAGAAGTGGAAGAAGGAAAGAAAGAAGACCTGGGTAGACCAAGGGACAAGTAACTAACTGGCTTCTCCAGCAAGGCTTGGTAGAAGGCCAAGAGACTCAAGCAAAATAGTAGCACTAGGGCAAGGAGCTGTCGCAATAGGTGTGATTCAAGGCAAAGGCATTGAAAAGAAAGAAGAAAAGGAAGCCAAAAAAATTATAAAAATGCAGAACTTACTTGCAATAAAAGCCTTGCAACATGAAACACTAAAAAATCACAAGGAAAGCTTGAAGCAATAATGGCGCAAGAAAAGTTTGGAAATGCAAAGACAAAACATGAAAAGTGTTTCTTAAAAAGACTAAGCTCATATTTATAGGGAAGAAAAGGAAGATCTAATGGTTGGGATAGGTTAAGATGAAAGGCTTGGATGATGATCCTTGTCACGACACGACTCTAGCAAGTCTCAAGGCAACCTGGTAAGGTAACACAATTATAAGCGCTTATGTGGATAAAAAAGAGTTGGTCAATAAGCTAAAGGCTCTTTAAATCAATTGTTCAACATAGTCATCAAATGGAAGAGAGGATAATGACATGGCCCAAAGTAACCTCCAGCTAACAAACAATTAACATCGAATGAGTAGCCTAAGTCATAGCAAGAATAGTCATTAAGTGAAGCCAAAGGGTCAGGCAATGACTGTGAACATTGGGTTGATTGACTAAGGCCATGAACTTGATTAGTAGGTGAGACCAAGGCAAATCAACCTTCTAACTATCATACAACAATTAGTATGATCCACGACATGCACAAATAACATGATTGTATCATCAATCATCAAGTGAGAATCTCACTCACAACACCAGTACGCTAGAGACACTGGTTGCTTATCATTCAATGGGGAGCATGACAATTAGTGTGCTCATTGACTGTATAAACATCCAAGTATCTCATTTTCATATCATCTTCTTTATTGTCACTAAAACACTATTGGAGAATTAACTTGAGCATCAAAATGCATTTGACAGACCACTTTTGTTATGTGTAGATGTCTTTGTTACTTGTATAAATCATCGATCCACCAGTCTCCATCCTCCTAGTCATTTTTCCCTAGAAGAAGAGTTTCATTTGTAAAAGGTCTTTGAATTAATTGCTTGGCATAATCACTAGAGTGAAAAGGGGCAAATAACATAGCACAAAGTAACCTTTGGCCAACAAACAATAAACATTGGACTAGTAGCCCAAGTCATAGAAAGAAATAGCCACTAAGTGAAGCCAATAGGCTAGGCCTTATTTCAAATGACTATGTGATGGCTATCAAAATTGACAAAAAAAGCACTGAACTACCTAAACTAGTGGCTAGAGTGAGTCTAGGTCATGTCCCCAAGGATTGGTAATTTACTTTTATGTGTTTATGGCAAGAAATGGGGGGGGGGGGTTGGATACTATGTATTTAGGCTATGAATTAAATCAAATAGATTAAATGCATAACAAAATAGAAACAAAAATGAAGAAAAATCAAATGGAGAAAGGCTCAATCCAAGATACTCTTAAAGCCAATTTAGGGATTGATCCTTTATATTATTGTTTCATTCCAATTTTGACTACTTAGCCAAGATACTAATTAAGCCTGGTACTTAATGAATCCTCATTAATTTCTTACTAAATTTGTCAACCAAGCCTGCACCTAATTGATTCTTATTGCTAAATTAGTCAAAGGCCAACATTTCAACCAATTTATCAATAGCATTAAGTTTGGAAACTACCAAGTCTAACTAGCAACAACCTAACTAATTACCCTCAATTCTCTTGGAGAATTGATCTACCCTATCACCAAATCAACATTTTATTACTACATCACAACCAAATAGCCATAAACAATGAAATTGCCTATAGAAATTCAGCTAGCATTAAATCATACTGAATAACTAATTAATTGGCCACCTTAGTCAATCATCCCTAGTAATTATAAGTAGTAAAATCATAGAATCAAATTAGGAATAAATTGGAATTAAGATCAAGTTTGACAATCAACAAATGAATTAGTACAAAAATTTCCTTAGATTGAGATGAAGGTTTAGTTACACATTACTATAAAAACAAAAGAAAAATAAACGGAAAATAGAAAAACTAATTAAGGTTGGAGCCTTGCCCTAAAAAAGCTTCTCCCCTCCCAAAATTAGAGGCAATACAAAAAATAATCTAAAAGTTATTACAAGTGAAGCCCAACTATTTATTTATAGGCATACTACATTGCCTCTTAGGCTGCTGATTAGGGTTGAATGGAGACTTCAAGGGATGTGGCTCCCTTCATATGAATTGTATCCTTGTCTCTCAGGAGTCCAATAGCCTTGACCTTATATAAAAACTTGATTTCTAGCTCAAGTTATGAGTTAAAAATTGAGATAGCTTTCTAGAGCAATCCAACCCATAACAAAATTAAACACTTAAGTCCACAGCTACATAATTAATTCAAAACGGTGTAGTTTTCCCTTAAGCCTTTCAAAAAAGGTTGCTAGGATGGATCTTAGCTATCCTATTAGCTTGGGTTTGCATTGAAATAATTGGTGGAGCTCCACTTATAATGAAAATACCAAAATAGGTTTTGGGTCATAGGTTAGCACTCTATTCCAACTTGTAGGCTTCATTTAACTTCTAAAACGACTGAATTGGACTAGTGACTTGTCATGACATTTTTATATCATTCTTTTATCTTTCAATGACATAAGAAACACCAAAAATTGAGGTTCAGAGCTCAAGATATGCCCAAAAACTTGAAACTGTGAAAATTTACCAAATAAAGTTAATTAATCACAAAAAGTGAGCAAACTACAAAACCAATTTGAAACATCCAATTAAGAACTTAAACTTGACAAAAGACTAAGTAAAATGGATGTAAAATATGCATAAATTGTATTCATCACTATGAGCATTAGGTTGATTGACTAAGGGCATGGGCTTGAACACTAAGCAAGACCAAGGCAGGTGAACCATCTAACCGTCGCACAACAATTGGTGTGATCTAAGACATGAATAAAAATTGTGACTACATCATCAACTGTTAGACAAGAATCTCGCTCATGTTACCAAAGGCATGTGACCGCTCATCATTCACTTAGGAGCATGACAATTAGCATGTTCATGATTTGTATAAACACCCAACTATCTTCTCTTCATATCATCTTCTTTATTGTCACTAAAACTTTATTTGAGAACTAACTTAAGTGTCAGAGTACATTCGGTGGATCATTTCCATTGTATACAACTGATTTTGTTATTTATGCATATCATCCATACACCTATCACCATCCTCCTAGTTGATTTTCCTAAGAATAAGAGTTTCAGAATTTGGTTGTTTAAACGTGGAATATGCATTTCAGAAGCCGAAGCATAAACCTATATATATATATATGTATATGTATATTATATTCATAATATATAAGTATATTTTATGTATCTTTATCTAATACTCATTTATTATTTATCATGTTCATATTAAAACCACATATACAAATCTAAAATATATTACTAAATATTGAATCAGTAAATATTTTTACAAATATTACATTTTAAATAATTCAAGCATATAATTTTTTGGACATTGTATGTGAGGTTTGGGCATATTATAATAGCTAATTTATTTCCAGAATATGTAAAATAACAATATAATAATTATTAATTGAATTTTTTTTTTTTTGGTGATATAATATTTATTTTTATGAAATTAAAAGATATTAATATATTTGAATGATGAAATGAATTAGGAGTTTATTTGCACTTAATTTGTTATAGATAATCACATAGTGATGCTAATCAATACATGATTAATAATATCTAATTTTAATTTGGTAGATAATGTATATTTTAAAATTCTCATTCTTTAAATTTTTACATTATTTTTAAATATTTATTTAAAAAATTTCTCAAACTTCATAAAAAATATTTCTGAAGTAGATATTTTCTTGAAAATATTATATTAGTTATGACATCTATATATAAATATAGTTAAAAAAATAGGTTGAACTCTTTTAAATGAAATAATAAAATTTTTTGCTTGAAGTAGTAAATTTTAAAATTTTAAAGTTTTAAACAAAATAATTTATATATAAATTTACTTGAGCATTAATTTATTAAGAAAATATTTTTGAAAAGATGAAAAAAGTTTAAAGAATAACTTTAACTAATTTGAAATATTAACATAACAAGTTTTTATTAAGATGAAGAAAGAAATATAATATTCTCTTATAATTAACATGAATATAATTGTCAATTATATAGTTATCTAATAAGTAAAAATATGATGATAGTTTGGATATATTTGAATGTATTTTAATTTACAATCTAAATTCATATTATATATTGCTATTAGATAAACTAATCAAGCCTATACATTATATATGCTACAAGCTACACTACAAAAAAAAGATGAATTTATCGGTAGTTATTTTATCTACTTAGCGTTGGTTTAAACCATCGCTAACAACCTTTGTGGCAGTTTTCACAACTGCCACAGATTCATTGGTCAGAAAGTATTAGCGACGACTATTTCTACACTTAGTGACAGTTCTTATAACTACTGGAAATTCTGTACTTAGCTAGCATTTAGTAGTGGTTTTGTAATTGCCAAAAAGGTTGTGCATAATGGTGGTTTTTGGTAAATTTTGTGGCGATTCTTAAGAAAATATGGGAAATTTTTTTTACTTTTTGTGGCAGTTTCCTATCCACTTAGTGGCAGTTTTGGAGAAAAGTTTTTTAAAAATTTTATTTTTGGTAGCTATTTCTATTGCATTTAGTGGTGATTTTTTCAATTTTTTCAAAAAAATTATTTTGCAATGATTTTTTTGGTTATAGTAGCTGTTTTCTGCAGATTTTTTTTTTAAATCATCGCTAAATGCACTGTTTCAATCTTTTTTTTTTCCTATCCTAATTTCTCCTTTATATATTACCCTGTTAAAAGAATAATTTACAATGAATACATACATTTTAAATAAATGAAATTGAGTATGAATTTTAGATTAATAATAAATATTTAAACATTTATTTGTCAAAATTTAGAATTCAACAACTCTATACATAATTTTACAATTTATGGGTCTAAATCAAATAAATCAAGGCTGTGTGTCATGGCTATCATAGGAAGAAGGCCTTGCATCTACGATATGTCTGCTTCTTGCATTAGGTGCCTATAAAATAAAATTAGAGGAAGTTATTGTATTAACCTTAAAAATCATTCATATATAACCTATAACTTGATCACACCAAGACAACAAAAAGAACAACCATATTATTGTTTTCAGAGAGTGAAAGTGAAAGTAAAACTAGCATTACTGTTTATTATCAGAGAGTAAAAGTGCAACTAACACTATTGTTCTTAACCACATTCACTTATACCTATGATTTAATCACACCAATATAGTAGTAAATACAACAACAAATATAGTAGAATACAATAATGAATACAACAAAATATAGCAGAATCAATGTAAAAATTCTAATTCATAGAAGCTAGCTCTAACTTATGACTTATATGCAGCAAATACAACAGCAACAAACATAATTAATCTATTAGCAATAGTCAATAAACATAGCTAATCCATCATCAATAAGTAGAGAGAAGAATAGAAATTTACTAGTAAAGGGTGGGTTATCAAATTGGCAATTTCTTTTGGCATTGTCCTAATCTTTTTTTAAAACACTGATGCCAATGCTCCCTCCATAGCTAATCATCTTTCACATTAAGAAGTCAAGTTTGCCTCTATAGCCAATCGCCTTTCATGTTCAATGGTGAAGTTTACCTCTATAGCTAATTGCCTTTGACGTTCAGAAGTGAAGTCTGCCTCCATAGCCAATGGCCTTTAACATTCAAAAGTTAACTCTACCTCCAAACTTTGGACACTTTCCTGCACCTCTTCACTTGAACTAGTACTATTGAATGTTATGCCACTGAACTGTTGAGAAGCTTAGCCAAACACATTTGAAGGGATGGTCCAAAGCCCAAACCTTAAACCTATTTAAAGTGCTCTTTCCCAAATACCTTTGCTACAACATCATCCGTTTACATGGCTTGAGATTGCAATGAACGCTCTTGGGACAAGATTTCCTCAATTTGCTCCTGCAAAAGCAGAGTATCCACTTCATTAACATGTTTGTTAATGTGTAATCATATAACATGAAGCAAAAACTAACCCCTTTATCTTTGGCTACTTCATTGACATACATGCCATCCGGTTTCTTATGAACATGTAACCATAGATCTATTTTTCCCATCGAACAACCTAGCTCTTCAACCTACATGAGAATATATATCAATTTGGCTAATGTATCTCAACTTAGATAATATAACAATAGTTAATTGCAATCTCATTAATCCTGAGGAGCCCCATATGGGACCTTTCTATACAGTTTCTCCAAAGTCAAGGAGGAATCATTGAATTCATGCCAGATCTTGCCCTTGAAGTCCCTTCACTTTTTGCCCAAGCTTTTGATTGTCCAACTCCTTGCAACAGTATCTAGCACGTCAAAGTGAAACCTCGGCTTCAAAGAAAAAACAAAACAACTTTTGTTAGTTTATATACTGAGTATGAAAACAAATACATATAAAATGCACAATTTTTTAACTACCTTGATTTCTCTA
>JANHAO010021074.1:0-12627 GCA_026873985.1 Saraca asoca | reverse complement strand
TCTTAAGCTCTTGTTTGCTTCATAAATTTCAAAGGGAGCAGTTAAAATGATCTTAACATCACAGAAAACGTATTCAAAAATTTCTCACTTTTGCTTGTGCCAATGGAAAACAACCCCACAAATTGGGTGCAAAAATTATATAAAGGTCAAAATATCTTCTCGTCCACTAATTTTTATTCAAATTTTAATTTTATTCCTATTCAATTTTTCTTTTTAACTTTTAAAAATAACACAATGTCAAACACTTAAAAGAGTAGAAAGAAGAAAATCATGTATGGCAAAATCGGTGGCCATGGTCGTAAAGTCATACACATCAAAACTGGTGCTAGATGTGAAAAAATCCTTCATTTCTTATAGAAGTAACTTGATATCACCTACTTTGGATATATCAACTGAGAATTATGTTCTTATATAAGAGTAATTGAAATAAATCATGATTATTAAATTTTATGTTGATAGTCAGAATTTAAAAAAGGTTAGTACAGGTTTTAATCTTTATAGTTTAAGCGAATTTATAATTTAATTTTTATAATTTTATTTTATGTAATTACATCATAAAATTTAAAATTATTTATAATTAAATTTTCATCATCAACTATTAGAATCCTGTATATTTATTATTTTTATTAACTTGTATATTATATCTATCTCATCAAAATTCATTTATTATCCATTAATTATTATATAAAAAAATTATTTTCATTATTTTCGCTATAAGAAGAAAAAAAATCTACATGTTAGTAGGAATTAAAAAGGTTGAATTTTCTTCCTTGAAATCATTGATGGAAAATAACAAATGAGCTGAATAAAAAATTTTCAACTAAATTCTAAATTAGTTTCTATTATTTACTCTGTTACTTGAATTTAATACAAGTTGATAATAAAACTTAATTATAAATTATTTTAAATTTTAGGATGTTATTATATAAAATAAAATTATAAGAATTAAATCATAAATTTAATAAAATTATAATAACTAAAACTTTTATTTATCTAAATTAAAATATAATTAAAAATTACATAATCACGTATAAGAATTTTCTATCAGTATTTTCAAGGATTGTCTAAATTTAAAATTCAAAGAAAGTTACATCTTGATCAAAATAAATGTGTGGGGCCCAGCAGTCAAATTCTAAATCTTGTTTGTCCAATGTATCCTTATCATATCGACTTTAGAATTCTAAACATAATATATATGTACTTATGATAGCAGTTGACCATGGTCTCGTCCCTCCACGATGCTATGGTGAAATTGTAAAAGCAACACTCACTCTAAAAGTTAAGTTTTTGAGGTAAAGGTCTCGAGAAAATTGAGAACATTGAAAAGAATACAATAAGGAAAACTAATTTCATTTTTATTAAACTATTTTATTTAGGATATTAAATTCTCCACTAGTTTATTGGCATTATCTTTTTAACACAAGGAGGTCAACATTTACAGAAAAAAACATTGGTCATGTTGGCACTAAATTACAAATAACTCTATTGAAGGGTTCTTCAATATTGGAGCTTATTTTAAATATATTTTTATTTGATTCACTATCTCTCTCTCTCTCTCTCTCTCTCTATATATATATATATATATCAATTTTAACATTATCAATCAATAATAATATAACATGTAATAAATTAAAACTTATTTAAAATTTTTATCAACAATAAAAAATTTTAATTTTTTTATCAATAATGTGATAATACATAAATAAATGGTAATATAATGAAACAAAATCTTTTTACGATGCTCCTTAGAAAAAATATACTCATTGATATTAAACAAGAAGAATATGAAGTTTGGTGTGACATTAGTGGTTTGGATCTTTCAAGCAATAATCCAAATTTGCACAGATCAGTACAAAAACTTTGTAGTTCCATTGTTGAGACAAAGACAAATGAAGATTGAATTTAAGAGTAGCTGTTGATTTTGTAGAAAAAATGGAATAATGACACAAATAGTATAAATAAATAAATAAATAAATATATATATGATGCCTTCAAATTCCCTTTTAATTGGGTAAGTCACTTTTGAGTAATATTCAACAAAGTCTAATGATGAGAGACAGGGCTCCCTCTCTCGTCTCCAGAAGCCATTAGAAGAACTCAGGAATAAAAGGCTCAGTCAAAAGTTCCATGAGAAGCTTAAAGGGCACTTGCAAAGGAAAATTTGTTTATTACAATTTTATCATTCACAATTTTTTTTAATAATTACGTAAAAGTTATAATTTAAGTTAAATTAAAATAAAAAAATTTATATATGCATGCCAATAACACTACTTAGTCACTTCATCGCTTTCTATATTATTGGTTTAACACAAAAATTAAAAAAATGTTTAAATTAAAGAGTGAGGAGAGAAAAGCATCTATGCTAAAAATTTAAAAAATAAAATAATTGGTGTTATTAGATTAGTATATATCTAATGTAGTATGTCTTGTGCAAATAATAACTTATTTTTCAAACACCTAATAATATAAATGAGATCAATTTTAATTTAAAATATATTATGAACAAATTGAAAAATGTTATTGATTAGAGTAATTCTCATTTTCGTTTATGTAAAATTTAATTTTTTTATTTTTTTAAATATTAATTTATCTAATTTTATCTTTAGAGGAATGAAATCAAATAAGTTAATATTCATATAAACAATAATTAAAAAAATAAAATTATATAACTTAATATTTTATAAGAAATAAATTGATAAAAAAAATATTTTATAAAGATAAAAGTAAGAAAAATTAAATTTTACAAATATCGAGAAAGAGATTTACTCTATAAAAAAAATGTAAATTTGAAACTAATAAATGTGAGAATTGATTTGTAATTACCATCACTCCTATCATTAATCTTCACCCACATGCCTAAATGGCATTGGGAATAACACAAGATTAATCATATCAAATAGGTGAAGCCATTTTATGTTCTTAGCATATTTGCAAGTGCTACAAAGATTTGGCATTAGCAATATCAAATTGGGTCATGTAAACAATTCAAAGAGAAGAAGATTCCATTAAAAGACCAAAATGTGAGCGTATGAGAGAGAAAGATTTAATTAAGATTTATCATCCACTGTTGATTGGATTTTGAATCTAAGACCCTTGACTCTTCCACTAAAGATTTCAAGAAGCAGAAAGATAGAAGATATGATAGCTCCGTTTGGGCCCCAATCTGCAAGAACAAGACATTATTGTGGAGCAAGGTGTCATAATGCTCTCATGTGTGCCAATACAAATTAAATTATATAACAAGAAACACTTAAAAATACAAGAGTAAGAATCATAATATTTGTCTAAAGACATCTCGATTTCCCATAAAAAAATGTTCTTCAATTTTTAACACCATAATCAGCCTATTTATGAATGAAAAGATTAGACTAGAAATGTTAAACAAAAATGAAAAAATAAAAACAAGAGGGGTTGAACCTGAAAAAGAAATCTCTTTCTCTCTTTATAATAGAGATAAGACTATCTGCAGTGAGAGAAACTTACAAGAGTTGTTTAAGTTTTATTTATTAATTTTTTACTGGATCTCGCACTGTCACATCATTTTGTACTCTTTTAAGCAATTTAAGCAATTTTATCTCACGATGGTGCAATTCTATCAAGTTTCTTAAATGGGTCCCATAACTTATCTTACTTCTTTTAACTTATCTCATAATTGGATCCACTTTAATATTAAGATGCAGTTGCTTAACAAGCAACTACAATGCTGACTTGTATTTTTATAGTTGCTTCACAGTGGGTAAGCAACTTTAAAGAGGGTTGCTTAGGTTAAGTTTTCCCTTAAGCTTCCCCATTGTAGACAGTCTAACTAAATCATTATATTCATACAGATATAAAAATAAAATAAAATTTAAAGTATAAAAGAAGACAAAACTTCGAAGAAATAATGAAAGCCACTATATCTCATCCTTCTCTTGAAAGAATGGGAGCTTAAAAATATTTTAAAAAGAAGAAAGATTAGTCAAGGTAAGGCAATATCTTAAAAGATGTGAGTTTGTGGGGTTGGAAAAAGACTACATTTTGACAAAATACTTTACATTTCCCTTAAATGGATGGAATTTCCTCCACATTGGCCAAACATTAATACATAATATTGCTCTTTATTTCTTTCTGAGTTATTTTTATATTTTTTGTTGGGTATCTGTCTTTTTCTGAAGAAATTTTATGGAGACAAAGTCTATAAATAAAATCAATCAATCACTTTATTATTAATAATAAACTATATCATTAAGAAAATTCTTCCATCTACTTTTTATTGATAATACTAAAATGATTTATCTATTAAGTTTACACAATTTTTCTTTTTTCTTTTTTTGCATTAAATTTACAGAAGAATCTCATTGTAAGTTGATGTTTAACGTGTGCAACTTGGATGGGTGAGAAGAGAATTTAAGCACATTCTCCGAAAATTGGCACACACTTTAATTGTAATGTTAAACGCCGTCCGGGATTCAGGGAAGGAAAAAGGTAAGTATGTTTTTCTGAGGACTTGGACTTCGACGAAGGACAGACAAACTAATTAATCACTAAATGGGGTATGTAATATTTTAGTAGTGACTCAAATCATAAGTTGCACTTTTGGTTCAAACTGCTTGTCCCATGTTATAACGTTCTTTTTTATGTCCAAACACCACACTCCTGTCGTGTCCTCCCACTTTGCGACCAAAGTGCTTAATACAAGCTGCTGTTTTTCTCCGGCCTTTGCTTTGTTTGGTTAATGTTCTCCAGTCTGCTATTCCTGTTGTGCCTGTCTTAATCATCATTTGATCTAAGATTCTGATATTTATTTCACAGTGAGAGATCTGATGTTATTTTTGCAACTTTTTTTTTTTTAAATATTTTGAGTTCAAACTTAAAATATTGTGTGTAATTTATCATTTTTGGGCAGAGTTTTAGTGCAAAGCAAATTGGATCTCAACTTCTCTCATTTTTAGTGTATAGATAACATTACTTCATGAATTATTGCTTGACTAATGTTAGTTGAAGTGAATTTATCCTGAATGGAACTTCCTAAGATTCTCATTTTCTCTCCCAATTTGAATTTCCGTAAAAAACAGTTGTTGAATTACCTTGAATACACATAATCCAATTGTCAAATGAAACTATGCACAGAAATTATGTAAAAAAATCTCGTACACAGGGAGTTACTCAATTTGATTTAAAAAGAATAAAAGAATAAAATTATATTTTCATTATTAAATATAATTTCTAACAGCAATTAATCTTACAACTAGAAGTTTAATTCCCAAACTTGACCATCAATGAATTTTGCATAATTCAGCTGATGCAGCTAGCAAGTTACGCAGGCAGAATCTCATTTTGATTGATGGAGATTCATTGAAGAGCACATTGTGTGAAGCTTCATCGATGACAGGCCTCTCTGATTTGGTAGCTCACAACAGTGATAAGGGCCATCACCATCCTTCCAATGCTCAAATCAGCCATTCACATAATTTATCAGAAACAATAGTCAATGCAGATCAAATTGGAAATGGATTATCTGAGAGGTATTTATAGTTGGATGTGTTTATCAGATCAGATTTTACATCATATTGAAATATAGTTTCCTCGTACACATAAAGATATCAAACTTGTTATATTATATGTGATCATAAAATTACATTGGCTTCTGTACGTTCCATTCACTAATTAAAACATAATAAATAATGTTGGGAACTACTGTATCTCATCTTCCACACACATGAACCATTAAGGAAAATTTTTAAATTTCATTTGATTAAATGGATTTGAAATTGTGGATGAATTTAGGGCAAAACAGGTAATTGGCATGCTTTTACACTTCTGTTTCTTGAGAAAGTTCTGCTATCATCTTCAATATTTTCTCCAGTTGATTGAATCTTCTTCCTACACAAGCTGCTACATCAGCAGGCTGCATATTATAAAGTTGAGGGATTAAATTCTTAAAAAATCTTAACAAAGCATAAGATATGAACAGTAAACAATGATGAGATGGCCAAATTCAAACTTTTACACATCATGGGAGGGAGATATTTCTGTGTAGTCTATTTATAACACATGCCATTACTCCCACCTAATGAACAAAAGCCATTCGTCAGTTTTGTGGGACCCAAAATCATCAAAAATCTCACAAAACTTTTCAAGACATAGAAAACTACAAAATTAACAAATAGCTTCTTTTATTGGGTGAGACTTGAGAGTAAGGATGTGTGTTGAAACTTGGATTACCAGAATTTCTTCAAGGGTAGAGAAGTGAATAAAAGGCTGCCACCTGTCCGTTTGGCTACTATAGGGCCCATTATGTAAAAACATTCCAGAAAAACACTATCCACTCAAACGGGAGGAAATATGGTTTTAGTTTTTCAGTTGCATGGCAGCAGCCAGGAACAAAACCATAATGAGAATAAGGTTTTTCCCTACCTCAGGCATATTTGCAGTGCACCTGTTCAAGTGGGACTGGAATAGAGAGGAACTACTTCCATTCAGGCCATCTGATTGAATCTGAATTTTTCTTCATGCTTGAAGCACTGTTCGGCGAATCATGCCATACCATCTCCATCTGGTAAGTAGAAAAGAGAAACATGAGGTCATTTGGTAAGCATCAGAAATGACACATATATTCTAGAAGAACTTCAAGTTGGATTGGATAAGGATGTCAACAAGAAGCATTTTACTGCTAAAATTTATTATTTCCAGGTTCTTTGCTTGCTGAATGTAGGATGATGGGGGTCAAAATTGTTTGCCTTCCAAGGAAACACAGGTATGTGCTAGTAAAAATAGCAAGGAGCATAAACATTAATTAGCAAAAAAAAAAAAAAAAAGGAAGAAGAGCAAAAACATAGATGAGAAACCAAAAGCACACCTCTCCAACAACCACTGTGTCACCTTCCTTTACGCCAAGTTTTGTGAGAGACTTGTACACACCACAAGCCTCAAGTACGTGTTGGAATCTTCTCTCTGAATCAATGTACCTGTTAGGTGTGCACGACTAGTTTTAACAAGTTTGCCCATGAACATGAGAATTACCATTTGAAACATGATGCTATTCCTAAAACACGTGGTTATCCTGACACATAAACAACCACACAAATATCAACCAAATAAAAAAGGGCAGATGGAGATTCCTATCTTCATATTTCTCTCACAATATTCTAAGAATGCTCATTCTGTAAGTAAACATTTTTACATATCTCACAAGCCATAAGCAATGCCCATAATTTCACACTTATCAAATAAATTGATATAAAGTCAGGACGATATGTATTCTTGGTAGCAGATTTTATTACTTAACCTACCGCCAGTTTGTCATCTGAATAAAACGTTGCAAACCAGATCCAACTACGTGCCAAATATCTGAGGCACTATCATGAATAATCTCAAAATCACTAATGGATGCACTTTGCTGCCTCTGTATTGCATCAGCTACATGATTCAAGTTTTCCATGTCTCTTCTGTCTGAAACAGAAGAAAGTTTTTCAAATGCAAGAATATATACAGCAAAATGATCAACCAGAAGTAGCAGAAAATGCAACAATAATCTCAAGAATAAGATTTGAAAGAACTCAAACCTTCATATTCCTCCCTCACTTCTTTGCTTTTTCGCAAAAGCTCATAAGCAGCAGAGATAACTTCATGAGTACCTTCCCCTTTTACAGCACTCATGCAAAATAGTGTGATCCCACGAGATTGTAGCTTTTCTTTGAAGGATTGCCAATTTTCATATGCTTCTGGAAGATCCATTTTGTTATAAGCAACTATATAAGGTTTCTCAGCAAGTTCAGGGCTAAATAGCTCTAGCTCTAGTCGAACTGCATCAAACTCAAGATCTGGCTGCAGTGATGAACCATCAACAACATGTACCTAAAACTCACAATAAAAACCATATTGGTTAACAATAACTAGGTTTTCATTTTTTTTGGGGGGGGGGTGTGTTTCAAGAGAGAGAGAAAGAGGAAAAAATATCGAATTGACTTTGAAATGAAATGAAAGAATTGACATCACTTTCTATCAACTTGATTTCAATTTCAAAGTTGGGTAACATCTCAAGGTCTCTCATTGCGAAGACAAGCGAGTTTATGAGATATATGAGGCAGAGGCTTACCAACTTAAATAAGTGTTTAGGACCATGTGGCTAGGTCCAACAAGTTGGTTGAAACTACTTGGACATAAATATTTGGCATGTGATCTCGTCTCAAAGCATTAGGGATTTGCAATATATGAGTGATCAAAATAAAACATTAATTCGATGCATGAAGCAAGAGGCATAACTAGAGATTTTTTATAGAAATTCTTTCAAAATGCTTGACATTGGCAACACTGAAATTTTTCATTGCATTTGAAAATATGAATATACTTATCAATTACCCAAAGGCCAAGAATCAATGTTTAATATAGCACAAAATCTGATAATAATTATGTAAAGGTGCCAACTTTTAAATCAATGGATAAACCATTGATCAACCATACTTTAGGACAATGACAAATGTATACTTGAAACATAAAGATAATTCTGAAGCAGGAATAATCCACAAAGTGCTGTGTTCATAAATCAATTTTTGATTAATTGATATACAGAGATACAAGATAGATAGAAAAGTAACACAATGAGCCTTATGGTTGCTTGAAAGAATAAAAAGCACGTGAGCCAATTGAGACAGGCAGACATAGGATCAAAACATCATAGGAAGGGCTTGGTCTTGAAATAAATTAGGTGCCATTAACATAAATATTTAAAAATTTATATATATATATATATATATATATATACATAAAAGAAACATTTAGCAACATAATATAATTTTTAACCTCCCACCCCAACAAGAGAACAGAGCTCCACCTGAGTAAGGTGTTTTTAACCATAGGAACCTAAAGAAACAATTACCTACATCAACACAACTAGAAGTTCTTACCAGGGCAGAACACCTTTCAGTGTGTCGTAGAAACTCATGACCTAAACCAAAACCTCCGTGTGCTCCTTCAAGTAGACCTGGAAGATCTGCTACTATCATTGTTGAATCATAGTCAAATGAAACAACACCGAGATTAGGAAGTAGAGTTGTAAATGGATAATTCGCCACTTGTGGCTTTGCAGCACTTATCACACTCAAAAGTGTACTTTTCCCTGCATTTGGAGCACCCACTATGCCAACATCTGCAACCAGCTTCAGTTCTAACTCCAACCACCTGATCAAAGAAATCATTATTCTTACTCTCTATAAGCTCTCATGCACTAAAGTCTCAAGCAGGAAAAAAGGGAAATGAATGCATTTTATGATTACATCAGGATACAGCACTATAATATCTTTCAGATGGAAACAACTGAACATGGCCAAACATGTTCTCCATGCACTATAAAAAATTTAACCTTCCCAACTCACCTGATCGATCTAAAAATCTCTTCCACCTCAAACAACTGACAATATTCTTGTGCAATAGCACTATTACATATGATGCACAAGTGGTTCTTGTTCTGTTAACAAACTGCATTGCATCTTTCACATGTGGATGACTACAATCTTATTAGACCAAATGATCTGAACAATCCCAGTGAAAGAAGAAACAAAAGAAAAATATAAGATAAATTACAATTGATCATAGAAAAAAAAAGGCACAAAAAATTTCATTTCTCCTTCCCAAATTAATTTTACCGCCACCAAAATACATTTTGGTGCCTATCCAAACAGGCACTTAATTCAGTGCACAAACTCTCACTCGACACTCAACTATGACTTGACAGAATCTGAATGAGACTAATATGAACAAGTGAGGCCATTGAATAAGCAAATAAAAATCAGATTGTAATCTGTATGCAGTTGAGTTAGACATTGTGAACAAAAACAAGTGAGCATAACATCACTCAATTTATTAGGCCATAGAAAAAGAACTCACATTTCAGAACCCCCTTCACCATTCTCAGCGATCCTAGGAACCTTATTATTCCCAGACTTAAATGATGCATTCCCTCTCCCACCTCTACCTCCAGGCAACAACAATGCTCGCTGCCCCGGATACAGCAACTCCAATAGCACTTCCTCTCTACCAGCCTCCCTAATTACCGTTCCCGGCGCTACCTTAACCACCACATCTTCTCCTTTGGCCCCATGTTGCATACTTCCCTGCCCATGATTTCCCCTTCCTGCCCGAAAATGCACGCTATTCCGAAACGGCAACAGTGAATTCATAGACCCATCTACTTCAATATACACATTTCCTCCTCTGCCTCCATCGCCGCCCGACGGCCCGCCCAATGGCACATATTTCTCGCGTCGGAAAGCCACCACTCCATTTCCACCATCCCCAGCCTTTACAAATATTTTCGCTCGGTCAAAACATCTCATCACTGCAGGCACCCCCTTCTCCTTTACAGCTCCTTTATCAGAATCCTCATCAGCTTCAGATGAATTCATGGATTCTGTATTCTGAAATTCGGACATTTCATTACTTCCATTGTTATAAAAAACTTCCACAGAATCTCCATCCATAAACCCCGATATTTCATCTTCTTCGTCTTCACCATCAAATTCATAACCGCCATTACCTTCAAAAATGTCTAGTTTCACATAATTTCCCCTGAAATTACTACTAGGTCTCTCGTCAAATTCTTCATCTTCCTCTCCGTCGCTGACAAGTTCCTCAATTTCATCCTCATACTTCGGTTGGGTCGATTCAGAAAGCTTGACTTCGGATGTAGAACCGAACGATAGATCTAAGTAGTCATCCTTAGGAGGTAAACGAGTGTAGGTGGTGGCTTCGCCACCAGGGAGCAACACTGGCGCAGGCGGCGGCTTGTATTTGGTGATTTGCTTTTTGAATTTTGTGTTTTTATTAGGGTTTCGTAAACGTTTCTTATTTGAGGGTCCCTGAGGTTTCTGAGTGTTGGGGCGAGCCAGAGCTTTGGCGGGACAAAAGCAGACCGACATAGAAGCCATTTCTCTCACTCGTGGCAAGGCTTGGAGCTTCTCCTGAAAGTGAGGAAGAGAAAGAAATAAGCGGCAAAAGTTGAACTGGATAAGGCGCCACGCGTCATGTCGTTTCCGGCAATCTCATTGCAGCTGAACCTACGTAGACAGAACATGTCGTTTGCCTTAGAATTTTGGCTTAATTACAATTTTGACACAAACCGTCGTTGAACTCAGCATTATTTCCGTTTTATTTTTTATGGGAAAGGAATGGATGGTATTTTATTTTTTTTTGACTTGGGTACAATTTTGATCTCATAGTAATAATCTTTTTAAATATAATATTCTATTTTGATGCTTTAATATATAAATTGAATTACACATAATTAATACAATAATTTTAATGAAATTAAAAATTACAAATTTTAATTTATATACAAAATTTTAATGAGGTGCAAAGTTAGTAATTATTGAAAGGAAAATTAATAATCACTTGATGCTAATATTCAAATTAAGATTGTTTTCTCATTTTATATGTGTCATTTAATATGCAAGATTTCTAATGTAATAAAATAAATTTTACTAATTTTTTTAATAATTATTATTTTATAGTTCCGTCAAAATTTATGTGCTAATAAAATTTTTTGTTTTAAATTTGATAAAAATTATCAATTTAGTTTAATTTATATATTAGTGAAATTAAAATATAATATTTTATTTAAATTATGGAATATGACCAATTTCACTAAAATTATGAGTAAAATTTTCTTATAAACAATATTAAACTATAGCAAACTTTCAATGATATGCCATCTTGCTAAAGATTGGGCTTTTAAATTTTAAAATACATCCATCATATGATTGAAAACCAAAATGACATGCAAACCATGTCATTGTGGTATATTTATTGCTTATGCATTTTATGTGTGTGATCTAGAATTCTCATTCTAATCTTGTGTTAGATGCTTGCTCAATGAGTTTTGGCTATAAAACTTTGACACAATTTTATGTTATTCAATGCCATAAAATGTCATGTTTTTTTTTCTATAAATGGTGAGATATTGGTGTAAATTAAAAGTATAGTTAAAAATAAGGTTATATTTTAATTTTTAAAATTAAATTGGTAATAACAACTTTCAATGTAGTATACATGTATGTCAAGAATGGCTTACCTTGCGATTTCTTACATTTGTAAGATGTGATAAAATAAGTGAATTTGCTTTTCAATTGGTAAGCAACTGCATTAAAATACATAATTTTTAAATATTTTTTTATCAAATAAAAAATTTAGTAACATTTTTTTTAATTTAATGTATGGAAAAAAATTAAAATGTGTTTGACAAACAATTTTTTAATTAACTTTTAGTTAATTTAAATAAGTTTGGCTTTAGATATGTAAATATGTTGAAGAATCTCTTGTATAAAGAACGGCTGCCATCTAGTTAGAAAAGAAAGGTACTTTTCAATAGTTAAAACTCTGGGACTTGTTTGGCATGTTATTTTTTTTTTTGAAAAATAATTTTTTTGTGTCGCGAAGAACTCCAGCGGAAGAAGAAGCCTTGCACGCCATGGAAAAAACTACCACCAGAGACGCCCGAGGAAAGGAGATGGCAACAGTGGCGAGGGAACGTCAAAAACTGACGGAGCTCAATTGAAGTGGAACGACTATTGTTGACCTGAGCTATATCATTAGCATCCAGTTTTGACTGTTAAAAAAACAATTAGAAAAAGCAATCTTGGACTAACTCTATAT
>JANHAO010021073.1:0-12633 GCA_026873985.1 Saraca asoca | reverse complement strand
TAAATATATATTGTAATTATTATTTTTTTCATATGAAAATAAGTACTCATAATATTAAATAACAGGACATAACAAATAATAAGCTAGAAATCAAGCTTGACACGTGTGTTGAAATAGAGAATGTGTGTCTGAAATTTTTAAAATTATGGACACGACCCCGGAATCGAGCTTGACACGAGCGTCAAAATAGGGAACGGGTGTCTGAACTTTTTAAAATTACGGACATGGCCCCGACGCGTTTCGTGTCAGTGTCGATGAGTGTTGGTGTCAGAAACGTTTTCGACATGCGGACACGGCTACTATATGAAATGTCGGTGCATCGTAGCCTGCTACTTTGGATGAAGCTCCTCGAGCATGGTTCAGGAACCTCTCAGCTTGCAGCATCAGCAGTTGGGAGGAATGCCAAGAAAAGTTTATTAATCAATACCGAGTGCTGCATAAATAGCTCACGCCCCCATGCCATCTCGCTATGATTTTCCAAGGCAAGCATGAGACGCTAGAAGACTACATAACTCGTTTCAGGCATGAGGTCAATAGTATGGAGAAGCCCTCGGACGAGGCTATCTTGACTACTGTCTCGGCGGGACTTCGTTAAGATGGAAAGCTCTTCAAAAGTCTGTATAAGTCCCCGGTTGGCAACCTAGGTGAATTCTATGAGTGGGCCGCAAAACAGATTAGATGGGATGAAACTTTCAACCCGCAGAAGTCTGAGTCGAGCAGCTCGACTCAAGGCAAAAAGAGGGGTAACCGTGGAAACGGGAATGACAGCTCCGAGTGTCAGCTCACTAAGAAGAGCAAGGATGACCGACCCCTATTTCCAGGTCATCACAACACTTACAGCATTTTGTCAGATGCTCAGGATAAGATCTTTGCAATGGAAAGGGACAAAGAGGACTTCGGAAAGCCTTCACCCTTGAGGACTCCTAGCAAGTCCAGACTTAACTAAGGGAAATTCTGCACGTTCTACAGTGAGTTCGGGCATGTCACTTCAGAATGCTGGGCGCTGAGAGATGCTATAGAGGATCTCATCAAGAGATGTCATTTGCATGACTACGTTATGCAGCCTTCCAGGCAACCGCATGAACCATCCCGATGGGACACCGAGCAAGAGCAATCTCCTACTATCAAGACAATCTTATAAACTCTTGTACTCATTTGTAAATTGTATAAATATTTTGAATACAACTACTGATATTAAGTTTTCTTTTAACAAGTGAATCGCCTATTTAGCATCCTTTTATTTAGGCACAAGATCGCCCCGACCACAAGATCGGTCACCTTTTTATTTGGGCACAAGATTGTCCTGACCATAAGATCGATCATCTTTTTATTTGGGCACAAGATCGCCCTGACCACAAGATCAATCACCCTTTTTGTTTGGCCACGAGATCGACCCGAGCACGAGATCGCTTACTTGTTAATTTTGTAGCTCTCATGTGAACTCAATTAAGTGGCAGCTCTCATGCGTACTTATTTATTTGGCCACGAGATCGGCCCGAGCACGAGATCGCTCACTTATTAATTTCGTAGCTCTCATGCGAACTCAATTAAGTCACAGCTCTTATGCGCACTTATCTATTTGGCCACGAAATCGGCCCGAACATGAGATCGCTCTCTTGTTAATTTCGCAGCTCTCATACAAACTCAATTAAGTCACAACTCTCATGCGCACTAATTTATTTGGCCACGAAATCGGCTCGAGCATGAGATTTCTCACTTGTTAATTTCGTAGCTCTTATACGAACTCAATTAAGTCGTAGCTCTCATGTTAACTTATTTCATTATTCAATGATTTCCACACTAACTTGTTTATTTATTTGGCCATAGGATTGGCCTGAGCACGAGATCGTTCCAATTCGTAACTCATGCTACCTTCTAATTATACGCAGGTCACACAGATTGTTCAAACTAGAACATTTATATGAAAAACAAAAGTGACAAATAGAAAACTGCAGAAAGAAGCTGAAGTTTTATTCACTAAAAGACCTCAATGAGACAGACGTACATCAGAAAGCCTTGAATACAAGCTAATTGAGATACAAAAGGGAAAACCTATGACTAAGAAAAGAGACCAACCGTACTCTGCCTGAATGGAGCTTGTGTGCCGCCAAAACCTTCAAATTTTCCTTCCAATACATAATCAGCGGCAGCACTGCAGCTCCTTATTTCCTTCGACCACTTACTCCTCCTGAAGGAAGCTAATCAGAAAGCCCCGAGAGCTTGGTCGGTCAAACAATTGCCTCACGACAGAGCTGAGAGGACACAGTCTAAGATCCATATGAGATCTCTCTATGTCAGTGGAGAAGACGAGTCTTCCAGACTCTCTATGTAGCAGACCATACACGCCTCTGTGAGAGGACAGAACGTCGAAAATGGTGGTGGTTTATCAGGGAACTCCATGGTTTCTCAATGCAGGGACAGAAGGGATTACCTCTCCCTTATATAGAGCCAGAGCCGACTTTACTGAAGGATCCAGATCTCTTTCTGCCAATCGTTACCATTAATGACCTCGAAAAAGGTTAAGTTTGACTCAACAACAACTATCGGACACGTGCCATGGGAAACATGGCCTAGTACAAATGAAATAACAGTCTCGGGAAAAGGCTGACGGTCCAGAAATCAAAGAGTTTTAACTCCTAGCTCACAAATATGTGAAAATCGATCTAACCTGACAAGGCCTATGAGTAATTCGAGAATGATAAAGGGACCAGCTCGAAGAGCATCCAGATCGCCTTATCGTCCAGTCGCATCGTGAAGCAACCTCGCCAGCTTGAGCTCATGTGCGAGAGAACAAGCTCGACCTCTCCAATTTGAATAACAGACACACCTGTAGACTAGGCGACCTAGCCAGCAAAGTGTAACCAGCAACTCGAGAGCTCGCCAAACAAAAAAACCAAATTGTACTCTGCCCCAACAGACAAATGGGCCCTACCTGCAGAAAATAATCTGTAGTAGCTGAAAAGGGAGATTTAATCTGTATATTCTATCTTATACAATAAATATTGATGTAATAGATTTACTGCATATGTAATTATTATTGTAACCTCCTTTCCTTTATAAATATGAGGAAGGAGCCTTCTGTAGAGAGAGAGACCCGAAAAACACAGGTAGAAACTGTATCGGAGAAAAAAGAGAGAATTTGAGTGTTGTAACTTGATAAAAACACCATTGGAATAATACGCTATCATGGACGTAGGGTTCGATAATACTCGGATTTGGCCAAACCACGTTAAACCTCGTGTCTTCCTTTTGCTCTTCCCTTCTTCTCCATTTGTCTTGCTATTTTACTGTGCTTAAACTGGATATAGGTCAGAGATCCTGAAGAATTCCCCCCATTGGCCGGAGTTTAGGTCGTTACCAAAATCTAATATCAACAGCCACTATGCTACACTCTGAGTTAAAATGCTTTGTTTTTAACTGATCATTTCAGCTTGAAAGCTCATAAGTGGAATAATCAATTTCACAAGAAAGCATTCAACAAATAATGAAAAAATATCAATCACATTCCAAGATGGAGTTGGATGTTTAGCTATCTTTCTTATCAAATTTAGCAAATGTTCTTGAGGAGCAAACTCCACAAGCATATCATCAATTATATTTTTAGAAAATCTTAAAAACTCACCGCAAAGTTTTCAAGCAAATTTTCAAACAACTCGTGTGCTAAAAGAGTTTTAACAATCACCATATGTCTAGCTTTGACTCATTTCATGTTATTCATCATCATCATGAGAAATTTATTATTTGTGCTCATTGTTTTGATGTGAAACTGCTTTTGGATTTCACAAGTTTATGCAACTTAATCTGCTAAAATGGACTAACGAAGCCTTATCAAGTTAATTCAATAGACAAAAATTATACATTGAGCATGTTTCAGGTCAGACTACTTTTCACCAGATCAAGACCCAGTCGAGTTGTTATAATATTAGTCCCAATCTTATTATATTTTAAATATTAATTTCATATTACTAATTAATTAAAATTTAATATAATTATTATTATTATTTTAAATATAATTTATTTATTTTTTTGGTTTAAATAGAATTTTATTAAAGAAATAACAACTAAAAAAAAGTCAAAAAGAAATAATCCCGTAGGAATATTTGAATATTATTTTCTTTGACTATTTTTTTTTGCCTATAAATTATAACTTTGATATAAAATATTAAAAAAATTTAGTACAACTCTGGTGGAATAATAAATTTTTATTATTAATATTAATTCTAAATAAGGCTAATATTAAAATAGGAAGAAAATAAATCAAGATACATCAATTTTTTTTACATAAAAAACCTCAAAAATCAAGGTAAAAACCATGGAACTTAGTCCAGAAAAATGCCACTACTTACAAATAAAATAGGTACAAATATTTTGCTAATTAATTTTACAATATATGAATATATTATTATTTCCAATTTTCACTTCCTTCACTAAATGATGATCTATCTTCTTTGAAATTATTTTATTGTCTATTTTTTGCATCATACTAATATTTTAAACAAACAACCATATATAAGTTTTCATGACTTATTGATAGACACTTATCATTCAAAATTTACTCGCCAAGAGAAAATGCACTTTTCGATGTCACTGAAGATATTGGAAAGGTTAGTATATCATGACTCATATAGAATATTATATCCTTTGTGCTTTCCATCATTCTAAAATATTAAACTTTAGCATATTAGTTTAAATAGGTGCAAATAAGTAAAAACTAAGTTCACTATTAATTAAAAGGAAATTATTGATTACACTTAAGAAGTTATCATATTATTCAAGATATGAGATTGATATTCTTGAAGAATATGAAGAATTCATGCACGAATGTAATGAATTAAATTTACTACTATATATATTAAAAATCTCTTGCAACAAATTGTTTACGTTACTCATGCATGACTCTACATCAAATTCATATTGCATAATTACATGGTATCTAATTAGTATCTTTTTTCACTCCTTCTTGTTTAAGATCCATAATTACATCAGTAAGATATAAACAAGGAATATTTCTAAAATATTCATTCCATTTTAGTAAGCATTCATCAATAGCAATCTTAAAGTCATTAATACTTCTAAATTTTAAAATGCAAGACTACAATTAAAACAATTTTAAGTATTGAATGAGATGCAGGATAATGAAAACTAGATAAAAGATTAGTTATAGTATAAAATATTTGCAAAAAATACCAGCAAATTCTTTTTTTTTCCCATTCGGCATTTTCAAGAGGATCACTAGGTATTTTCGTTAAATAAAAAATATATATAACATCTTTATGCTCTAAGAAAAATTGTAACAATTTAAAAATAGAGTTATATCATGTACAAACATCTAGTGGGCTATCTTAAGTTTCTTAGACATATGCACACATAATTGCTTCCAATCATACTTTGCAGCAGGTCATAATTTGATATATAAAACTATATTTCTAAGATTTTGAGTAAGTGTAAAAATAATTTTTAATGCATCTTGAACAACCAAATATAAAATATGGCATACATATCTAAAATGAAAAAAAAAATCAAGCATCAAGAATAGAATATAAAAGATGGAAATAAAATTATAATAGTATTAGTGTTAGTAGATGCATTATCAAAGATAATTGAAAATATCTTATCGAATATCATGTACTCATTATAAATATTTACAATATAAAAAGTAATAGGAGATTCATCATGCAATGGTGAAATCGATTTAAAACAAATAATTCTTTTATTTAAAAAAAATTATTATCAATATAATGGCTTATTACGCAAACATAACTCATTTAAGAGAGTGATGTCTAAAATATTAGATGTAAGCGTAATTCTATCTTTGAATTTTTTAAAATTTTTTGCTAAAATCATTTTCTTTTTGCTATTTTTTTTTTGTTGCAATTTATTAACATCAGTATTTTTACTCATACCATGCAATTGGAGATTCAAGTGGCAAAAAAAGCTCATTTAATTTTGCAATTTATTAACACTAGTATTTTTATGTGAGTTTAGTTTGATTAAAGTGACTATTTATAGAAGAATGAAAATATTTAAAAATAAGTACCTAGCCGTTGCAAGTGCAACAGGTAGTGCTATATGCAAGGGCAAATTGCCAGCAACGGCTAGCTCGATTAATTGAAAGAAAGAAAATAAGATGTCCAACAACACAACAGACCAAAAAGCAAGTAGACTACTAGCCATATGGCCAAGATCAACACCAATCACGGGGAAATGCTTTCTACACTTTTTTTTTTTTTTTGCATAAAGTTTCAATACGTCATTGTCTTTATTTATGTATCTATTGTGTCAAAAAAAATACTTTACTTAATATATTATTTTATTTATAGTAATTAATTTTCATAGTTAATTTTGATTTTATTATAATGTAATTATTTATTTTAATAAATTTTTATAATATTCATTGACAATATTAAATATATAAATTTATTAATTTTAACATTAAAAGTTATTTAACATAATTTTAATATATTTATATATATATTAATATATAATTTTTAATATATCAAAATTATAATTTAATATATATATACACATACACATCAATTAATCTTATATTACTTGCAATATATTGTCAGGTTAAAAGCTAATCCATTGGGTTAATCTATTAGTCCAATAGAACTTAACTAACAGGTTAATCCAATAGTTAGACAGATAACACTTATCAATCCTAAATGCTTGTTAATTTGGGTTATTTTAAATCAATCCCTTATTAAGTTAGGTCATTGTTATCATTTTTCGTGCAAATCACAATTTCAGACTAGACAAAATTATATTAGTATCAAACTAATCTGTTTTGATACCTCTAAAGCCAACCTTCAAGAAAGTTAGATTATGTTTAGATTTTTTTTTTTTACCATATGATTTTTTTTTTCTTTTGCTTGTGTAGGTCTTTAGCCAACCTCCGAGAAAGTTAGATTATGTTTAGATGTTTTTTTTTATCATATGATCTTGTTTTTTTCACTTTTGTTTGTGTAGGTCTTTAGTTGTATTTTCTATGTCATAGTTTAGGTATGTACTCTCAATTCTTTGTGAGCTGTTTTATGTGCAATGAAAAAAAAAATCTAAAAATTTTCTTTATTTTCTCAGTAAACTTATTATCAATTTCACTTCTATTATTATTTATCTATATATAACCTCGCAATTTATCAAAATTATTATCATTGCAATAGTATCAATCCCAACATATATCACTCTTGATTTGCATTACTAATCTAACAATCCAACCAAAATGTACGTGCATGATATTGATATCCAACATATTATTAGTTTGCATCGTTTGTGAAGTTAACAATTGTTTTACGTTGTTTTCAATTTCTATTCCAAAACCAAGCCTGGATGGCCTTCTTAAAGAGTATGTTTCATGTCAGAATGGCATAAACCTCTTTCTATGATATCTAAGTTTCCAAATCTTTGTCAAATCAAAATCAGTCATCAACCAAGTAATAAATTTAATTGTTAACCCCTCTTAATTTGCCAAACCATTTGCAAGTGCTAGCTCATAAAGTGAAGACATGAAATGCTACAAAAGTGGCAAACTGAAAATTATTGTGTTTATTTTGTCAACAAATTTTAAACAATATCTTCTCAATTATTTATAATGTTGTTATGTTTATAGAAAAAAATAATATATATATAATTGAGTAAAACATAATTTATGATTTTAATTTCTTAAAATTATAAGGACAACCAAATAAGAGATTTGTTATGATAGATATTTTCTAAGAAAATAAAGGAAAGGTTAATAACTTGTCAATAGCTACGCATTACAAATTCACAAGTAGTTTATATTATATATGTGGTGGTGAGAAAGATCCATAATACTTAAATGATATTAATCCCGTGAACTCCTAATTACTTAACTAATCAGCCTTCCTGATTTCCTGCTTAAGCTTAAGCCACTTTGGCATTCAACTTTTAATTAAAATAGGAAATTCTATTCTTTGAAAAAGATAGATATACACTATAATTGTGAACGCATAATATGCCTAATATTAGGCCTAGAAGACAAGGATTGTTGGCACATTACCCTCTATGGTATATCATATTTGAAATGATGTTACAGAATCAGCTAAAACATATATATATATATATATATATATAGAGAGAGAGAGAGAGAGAGAGAGAGGTTTTATTGTTAAATTTAGATTAATTCTCTTAATTAATATAATTAATTCATAGAAGAGAGCAAGCTGATTATTCTTCTTAGTGCATCCATAAGATATGTTTGCACGTGTGGTGTATGAAATGCACTTCATCTATATATCATCTCTCCACTTTATATATTTTGCTTATTTTTCTTTCCAATTATGTACAGATGGATTTGACAAAAAATATCAAACAACAAAAATAGATCAATTAAATTGAAATTGTGTAGTTAAAAGTGATTAAAATTTAGATATAATTTGAAATGAGTAAGTATATTTAAAAGAAAAAATAAAATATATGATTAAGAATGATTTAAAAAAATTCTAATCGCTCCTAATTGGATCTCTTTGAAATTTTATTTTACTGTCAAATAAATTTTTTTCATCTATTATTATGTTTTTCCATTAATCTATGATGCATTACTAATTATTTATACATTATGAAAGTATATGTCATTGTGCAACAGATTTTTATTAATTAATATATAACTAAGTAGATAATATATATAGTATAGTACATAATTTTTTTATGAATTCATATTTTTCTAGTATGAAAATATGTATTATCTATGAGTCATAACAATTGCAGGATACTTTATGTTAAAGTTTACAATTAAAAATATTATCTTTTAGTAATATTAATTATAAAAAAAGATATTTTTAACAAATCTAAATCAATATTAATCATTTAAAAATATTTTAAATCAATTTAAACGGTTAAAATAAAAAAATTTAAATAATTAATGTTGAACCGACTAAAATGTAAATAAAAAATATTGATTTAATTAAAGAAATTCACATAAATCACGGTTTTGTATGAATCAACGATTTTATTTAGTCGGCAATGGATTTTTCATCAGTGAATATATGACAAAGGGATAATGATGAATCATTGACTTCAAGTACTGAGTTAATGCTAAAATATTAATTGAGCTATGTAGTCCTGCATGCTATACCGACATCTTTCGCTTCGCTAAGGGACCATGAAATGATCACTCATTCCATATTTCTTCTATTCTTTGCTCCAGATACTAACTCATGAGCATATATTCTTTAACGCATTTTCTTCTATTCTTATCTTGTGTACCATAAATTCAAACTTAAACTGTGAAAAGATTTGAAACTTATTTTAATAATTTAATGACAATGTGTAAGATTGATCATATTATACATCATTCACAGCCATCGGATGCAGAAACAACTTTTTTTATTGGAGCTGGGTAAAGCAACTTGGTCCCCAGACAAACAGTCAAACTGCCAGGAAAAAGAAAGAAGAAAAAGAAGTTTCTGTTTACTAGCCAGACAAACGTGTTATGGTACTTTTGTTTTACATCAAAATACCATGTTGCATTCTTAATTAATCACCAGTAATCGCTATTTAGCGGCAACGGTGTTAATCGCGTGGTCCTCATTGATGGATTTGATCCACCCACTTGCTGAAATGGCTTTTTGACTTTAATTAATTGCATTTATTGTTATTCCCCAAATGATGATGATTTCAAACTAACTATTTCAAGAATAATTTAGGATGAATTTTGTACCTGCATTTAAGAGATATAATAAAATCTCATGTCATAATCCATGAGATTACACGTGTCACCGTTCAAATATTCATCAGCAATTTTTTCTGTGATTTTTCATATAGTTCCATGATAGAGATGGTAAACGGACCGGTCCGCGCGGATCGGACTTGGTCCGCGCGGATGCGGGCCTAAACGGGTTTGGTCCGTTTAGGCCCGCATTTATGCGGATCAAGTTTTACCTGATCCAGTTCGTAAAAAAATGCGGACCGGTCCGTAAAGTCCGTGGACTTTAAGCTAATTTAATAGAAAATTAGCCGGTCCGCGCGGACCGGACTTGGTCCGCATAAATGCGGATCAATTTTTGCTTGATCCAGTCCGTAAAAAAATACGGACCGATCCGCAAAGCCCGCGGACCAATGGTCCGTTTATCATCCCTATTCCATGGTACTCTGGTTTGGAGTTTGGTAGAGAAATTTCCATTTTCAAAATGCAAATTTCTGCTAAACCTAACACAATTCAAAAGCTAATATTATTTTCATGAAAATATTTAAATAATAAATTTATAAAACAGTCTTATTATAAATGATAACACTGCTCTAATAGCCTAACTTAGTGTAAAATAGTAATTATCATTAATTAAATAAGCAATTTAAGTGATATTTAGTCTTAAACGTTAAATTCATTGAGTACTAAATTTATAATGTTTGGAATAGTTTGTTACATTAGACAGTTTAAAATTTTTATTACAAATAATTTTACAATTATTTTTTATGATGATTATAAAAATTCTATGCATCATATTCTTTCTTAAATAATGTAATATGTATTAAATATCTAATTAGCATAAAAAAATAACATTAATTATATTCATCCAACACATTTTGGTAGGGAAAAATATCTCTTCTCCAAACAAACTAATATCAGGTGATTAAAATAATTAAAGTAGCACAATAATACACAAATAATTTAATGTTGGTGAATGACAATAGATTTACTATAAATTAATATTATAAGATAATATTTATGAATGTTTTCAACCATAACCTACAACTTGTTAACCACTATTTCTACATCTCTCTCAAACTTCTATGAGGGTTTCCACACAACCTCAATAGACATTCACATCAAATCTTTCTCATACTTTAAACCCTTAACCAATACAAATATTTATAACCCAAATATTATATTAGCAAACATCCACAATCCTACTCTAACATAACTTGAATAGGAAGATGACCCATAATAGGAAACTAACACTAATTGATAACAATTAAAATTTGGTTCAAACTCAACCGTCTGGACCTTGATATAAATTTCACCTTCTTCATCAATCCTCATGCTTCATTCATTGTTGAACCAAACCATTCATAGGGTGTCAATCATGAAAGACCGCCATCATTTCAATTTCTTTAAAAAAAATTGCAACAATTATCTTCCTATCAAGTAAATCTACCTCAATCATGCATCACAAGCTTCACCAAAGTCTATTCATAATCTCCTCATCCGTAAACATCATCATCATATGCAAGAATACTAAACCTTGCAAATGCTTTCACAAACTAGATCTTCAAAATACATGATCTCTTCATCTATGGACATTTCTATCATCTGCAGGAACACCAAATCTTGCAAACACTTTCGCGAATCATATCTTTGAAACACACGATCTTCTCCTCTATAACAAGTACTCTTTATAATTAGTAGTAATGTTTTCATAAATCTCTTTTTTCAAGCATACACACAATATAGATACTATGCCTTAGCACTGGTGTCTTATCTAATCTTCATCTCCATCATCAATTGTAACTCCCTCACTCTTGCTAGAATATCTATCTCAACAACATCATCATTTTTCTTAGTTCTCTCTCAGAATCAAACCAACTGCCTTCCATGGCATGCATTACCTTTCATCATCCTCAGCTCTTACTTGAAATCGAACCAACATCATCCTCAACAACATCATCATTCATCATCCTTAATACTCATGTGACATGCATCAAACTAAACTCTTTCTATTTTGAATTACTACTCTCACACATGATTGAACTCTCCACTTCAAATAAACTAACATTAAGCGATTAAAATGATTAAAGTAGCGCAATAACATACAAATAATTTAACGTGAAAAAGCTTTAAACTTTAGGGGAGAAAATCACAAATAAGAAGGAATGCATTATAAATCAAGATTGCATGTTAATGTGTGTGAAGATCTCAATCATAATTCCACAGTTTCCTAACCACTATCTCTATATCTCTCTTAAACTTCTATGCGGATTCTTACATGATCCCCATAAACACTCACAACATTATCTCTCTTATATCTCAAAATTTGAATCAATATAAATATTTATAACTCAAATATTTGATTGACAAATAATCTTATCCATGATAACACAAAAACCTAACTTAAATAAGAAAATAATTCATAATGAAAAATTAATACTATTGATAATAATTAAATTTAGATTAAAATTAACAATTTTATAAAAGTAAGAGTAATTATTGAATTTAATTAAATAATTGTCATTGAACACGTACTTAATATGGTATCTCAATAAATAAACCAATAAAATGTAAGTTTTAATCTAAATATCTTTCGTTAAACGTTGAGACTGTATATTGAACACTTACACTCTGCTTGGATGATAGAAGGGAAAGGAAGGGAAAGGAAAGGAAGATGGAAGGAATGGAAAATGATTTTCCGTTGATTGGTTGGGTGGAAATAGAGAGGAAAGGAAGTTGAAGGAAGTGTAATAAAAAGTGATTTAAAAAATAAGAATAATAATATAAAATTATAAGATTATATAATATATGATTAAAATATACAAGTATTATATTTAATTTATTATTATAAGCACATGCTATTATTAAAAAAAATATTAATATCTATATTTAAAAAAAATTAATTTCTCATTAATAATTATATTAAATTTTTTAATAAAATTTTGTATCAAATTAAATATATTTCTTAA
>JANHAO010021072.1:0-12663 GCA_026873985.1 Saraca asoca | reverse complement strand
ATGTATAGTCTAGGATGCACTAGAACTCAATCAAATTGGTCTAGGGCACCCATCCAGACTAACAATCTCCCACTTGACCTTGAGTTACACCCCAGCATCCCACATCGGCTAAGTCGGGATCCGGGGAAGGCCTTATAATAATCACTTACAATGATTATAAATTCATTAATAATCATCACATATTATTCAATGTCTTGTGTACATTATCAAACTTTATATATAATGCAACTCATTGTAATTATATTTTTACAATTACAGTCATTTATCACTGGCCATCTCATGTTTCATAGGAAATTTTCAAGTATCTTAATAGCGTTATTTTCATCATATTATCACGTAATTTATCATTCACATATATTTTATATCATCGTTATCACGTATATCACATTTATTGTCATTATATGTCACATGCTAGTTCTTAAAGAATATTCAAACTTAGACCTTATTCATAATTATATAGTCCCATTATTATAATAAGTATCATGATCATTTTTCTATTATTCATGTATAAATCATCATTTTATTATTGTCTCAATTACATATTCTCTGTCACACTATCTTTATAACTATCCATATTGCTTCCATAACATTTATGTATAAACATTTACTAGGTTAATTAGTATTAACTTGAAAATTACTCATTCAAGACTTCTTAGCTATTTTATTCAACATAATTGTATCTTATGTAAACCCAAAGAAATAGAATAGTTTTTAAAGAGAAAGCAGCTTAACTTGACAAGAATGGAAAAATTTAGGAGGTGCGATTAGAATTTCGAGTAGACTCGAGCTTGAAATTTAAGTAGAATCACGATCAGAATTGTTGAAGAAATTTAAGTAAGATCGAGGAAATTCAGTTGAAAATGCAAGTCTACTCACTAAATTATGAAAACTTTTAGATGCAAGTCTACTCGCTAAATTTTGAAAACTTTCAGGAAGTCCAAATTCAAACATAATCCGAATTGTGATCAGGATAAAAAAATAGAGTAAGAAATATCGATTTGAATCGAACATATTTAGTTCAAAATTTCAGTCAAATCGTAAGAACAAAAATATTGAATTTTTTGCGAGCATGATCATAAGTTTAATTCAAAAAGTTATGATTCAATTCTCTTAAATAGGTTTTGCATGGAAATAGCAGAAAAATAAGGGAAGCAACTTTTTATCCAACCTTCGACTAAAAGTCCTTATTTCAATATATTTTGAAAATTTAAATTAGCTTATAACTTAACTATTTCCATAGTAAACCAAATAACATCTCAACAGATCCATTCAACCTTAAATTTGGCTACACAATCACCAAAAATTCATTTTATCCATTTACACTAACTAATTAACAAATCATAAGCAAAAACATATCATAATTCATAAAAAAAAGTAAGGATTACTCACCTTAGTAGATAGAACAAATATATTAAATAGATCTCACTAAGATTTTCAATATTCTTCAAAAAAACAAAAGAAGAGCTTATTCTTTTAGATTTTTCCAAGGATTCTTTCCTCTTCAACTAATCATATATGATTAGATTATGGTTCCATTCAATAGAAACAAGTTATATTTAATAGATTCAAGCTTTAAAACACCATAAAATTTTAGATTAATTCATGGGCTAAATAGTGAAGTGAATAATGATAGCAGATTTCAAAAATTCATAACTCAACTTTTACTCTATGAATCAACAAGATTTTCATATTAAATTAAAGATGAAGAAAAAAAGAATCCATTGTAAAAATTTAAGAAATTATCATGGAATGATGAAGAATTACCTAAAAAGAGAAATAGAGCTTGTAGAGAGAAAAGCTCGAAGTTTGGAGAAGAAGCCAATGGATTGCATGTTTTGCAACCAAAAATGGCTTAAAAGGAGAGAGGGAACTAACTTTTAAGGGGCAAAAATGAAAAAGGAAAATTTGAGTTAACTTCCTTTGACTTTTTCCTTGACAAGTTTTATAATTTTTCTTATTTGGTGACTTTGTCAATTTCTTTACTTAAAGTCTAAAATTGACATGCATATCGATCCTTAGCAGATGTGAAATTTTGACACAAATTAATTAAATTAATTACCTTTGTAACGTCCATAAATTTACACTTGCAGGGCTCTTGTATCCTTTGTTTTAATCTTTTCAAAGTTTTTCCAAATATTAAATTCCAAAAACATAATTTTTGCTTCATGAGCATCAAAATTGAGAACTTTCACTTTTTGAAGACTCATATCATTCATAAAATCTTTTTCTACTATGTTTGAACACTCCGTATTTCAAAATTACAGCTTCAAATTCTTGAATTTTTCAAAGTTACCATTTTTAGATTTTCTAAAAAGCCATTCTATTGCAAAAATTCACTTTAAAAAATTTGGGATGTTACACTAAAGGAGTTGCTTGGCCCGATTTAATGTCGATGAGGAGTTGCTTAAGGTAGATTTAATGTTGATGAGGTCACTCGACTTCAAGGTAGATTTAAAGGAGCTATGTGCTTTTAGTACTGAGGGATTTGCTTAGGTTTAACATAGTTATAAAGAGGAGCTATTTAGGCTTATATATATAATATATATATATATATATACACTAAAGGAATTGCTCGGGTTTGACATAATTACCAAGGGAGCTGCTTTGGTTTGACACGGTACCAAGGAAGCTACTTAAGTTTGACATGGTACTGAGGGAGTTGCTCAGATTTGAATTAATGTCAAAAGAGTTGCTTGGGTATGATATAGTACTAAGAGGATTGCTTGGATTTGACTTAATGCTAATGGGGTTGCTCAGGCTTATTATGGTACAAAGGGGATTGCTTTAATTTAACTTAATGCCAAGAGAGTTGCTTGGACTTAATATGGCACTGAAAGGACTGCTTAGATTTGACTTAATAATGAAGGAGCTGCTAAGGCTAGATATGACACCGAAAGGATTACTTAGATTTAACTTAATGCTGATGAAGCTGCTTAAACTTTATATAGCACCAGGAGGACTGCTTAGATTTGACTTAATGTTGAGGGAGTTATTAGGGCTTGATATGGTATCGTGGGGACTGATTAGGTTTGACTTAATGCTGAGGGTGCTATCCAAGCTTGATATAAGCTCATGGCTCAATCTTTTTAATTTTCTATTGCTTCTTACTATTTTCTTCCTTTTCTTTTGTTGAACAGACATGTAGTTTACTTTCTTGAATCTTCTACCACTTTTTAGTTTTTAGCTCTTTAGCTTGTATGAGCTTTTTTTGCTTAAATCGATCAATCTTGGCTAAGAGAACCTATATAGTGAATAGAGCTAGCTCTGCTTAATAGAGTTGGATTTGCCAAGCATGCTCCAATACTTAAATCAATGATCATTCAAGAGAAGCGTAGATTAGAGTAAATCTAAGAGTGAAAGATAATACCTGTTGTGTTTTTATTAACAAATCCTTTACTTTTGGGTAATCGACAACCAATTGATCATCTTCCACATGTACTTGTTTTTTGTTGATTGTTGTGGGTTCTTCACTTCTTTAATATTTGTTAACCTTATGTGAAATATCATGTGTTGTGCTTTTAGATATATTAACTTTAGGAAGTGTCGAGCTTTTCTTATAGACTGGAGAATCGATCACCTTTTGAGCTTTTGGACCAATCGGCCAATGTGGTGATTGGTATTTTTTGGGCTCTGTCGTCTTGCATTCCAAATCTTCTAATATTGAAAAGTGATTTTTGTGCTTCTATGATAAGCTTTGAATTTTATATGTTTTTGTTTCCTCACATAAAAGGATAGTAATGAGTTAATTTAGAATTGCGTAAATCATAGCAACAAGCATGATATAATTCTTTAAGTAATAATATCATATGGACTAAAATAATCTTTGAAGGGAGTGTCTTACTCTCTCCTTTTAACAATGACAAGCTAAAAAAATAAATATTACATAGCTTCTAATTATTATAAGGCAATTTTAAATTGAAGTAATAATAAGCATGCTATGTAGAGAGACTATGTGTGCAAGATTTATAATCTTTTATACAATTAACATGAGATGCATCATGTATTTAATTGGATGAACTTTAAATAATACGACCAGCAAGCAAGAAATGCATGTGGTAAAGAGCTTGTAAATTTTGCAATGTTGGTACTAAGTAATTTGGATTTTAGATGGCTTCATGCTCTCATGGAATGGAGAAAGTCATCCTTTATACTATAAGAAAATATAATCATTTGTATCATAATTATTGAAGGTCACACAATATGTTATGAATGCTGTCGTAAAAAATGCAAACATGTTTCAAATCAGCAAACTGGGAGAACTTTAATGCAAAAGCCATTTAGCCTTAGCATATTTAACAATATAGAAGATTAAGATACTGAAGTGGCTCTCCAATGGAGATGGGATACTCATTCTTAATGCCTTGATTATTTAACAAATATGATTATTTATGTAGGTATGCACTTGTGGTTTACACTAAATCTTGCCTCTGTTATTATAGTTGAAGTTAAAAGTGTTTACTAGTTTGACTAGTTGACTTGGAGAAAATGTTCTAGTACTTGAAGCTATAGAAATTCACAATGGAATCAAGGATTACTACTATAGAAAGAAGTCATATTGTAAGAGCAAATCTCAATTATATGACTCCACGAATATTTGCATCAAAATTATAGGTTAGAAGTCCAAAATATATATCCTTACCTCATCATCTTCGTATACACATACTAGAGGCAAGTCAAATGTAAACACAAACATGTATATTTGAATATTATCATACTTTAGACTCTTTTTTTGGGTTGGGGAATGAATTGAGAATATTCATGCTAAATGCAAAAAGTCATGGAATGATGTAAAGTTATTTTCAACTACCTTATAGTACTCTAGCTAGCAAGATTTTGGTGACCATAGGCTTACTCCTAATGCCAGCATTATCATTAGCATAGTTTTTCTTGATAATTCTAATTATGACTTTCAATTTCTAGTTAGGCATTTCATCAAGTACTTTACATGACCTTCAAGTCAATAATCTCTAGAGTTTAGACTATATTTTTTCCAATCAAGCATGAATGTAACTCATAACTAGTGAATTACACAACAAAACTACATCTAATAGGTTGAAACGTATAAGGAAGTCTTAAGTTAGGGTTAGAAGAAACAATACCTTCATAGCAAGATTTTGCCCAAATTTTTTAATACAATTTTTAGTCTTCATGATTTTTGAGAAATCAATTTCAAAGTACGAGTTCAATTCTCAAAAGTTAAGAAACATAGGCTTCATTGGCCTTAAATTACCACGCCATTAATGTAGTGGTTGATTTTCAATACCTTCCATTTATGCGAGAAACCAAGAAATTTTTTTCAAGGGAGATATTCACCCTTAAATTTGTATAAAAATTTTTCATGCAGGAACAGAGAAATTCATGAAGCCAAGACAAAGATTTTCTTTAATGGTATAACTTTTTGAAATTCGTTTATTGTCATTGTTTGAGCTCTTCCAGTGGAATTTGCTTGAATATTCTTCTTTCTCTCTCTCATAATGATCCTTTGCGGAAGATGAGATCTGAGCTAGCCAAGAGTGAGATTACTGAGCCATTGGTGGCTGGGAAAGCCACAGACAATGCTAATGATAAATTCATATTCTTTGGACTTGCAAAATAAGAAGACAAATGACTAGAATCGAAGCCCTGGAGAACACTAATGGTTAAGTTAGTAATCTTGTGAGATAAGATAAAAATAAGAATTAGAATGAATATCCCTATCAAGGTTACATATCTCACTTTATATAGAAGAATGATATATAAACTGACATTGTAGGGTTGGACTTATTTGACCAGTTTTTAATTCAATCAAATAGTTATGACCTAGAGTGATTTTTTAGACTGTTACCTGCAAATAGTCTGTTTGTTACATACTATTATAAATTTCCTTATTAGACGTGGACTTGCTTGATTGTTTTTTAGGTTAACTGATCAATTATAATTCAAGACACATTTGTATTGTGCTATCATATCTTAAGAATTTGAATTTTTTTTTAAAAGGAAAAAGGTTAGTCTATAAACTAGCTCGCTCATGGGCTCAACTCGTTTAGATCAATTTTAAGCAGTCTATCAAATTATTAATGCGATCCTATGAAAGTCCACAAATCAAACGGGGCAGCCGGCAGACTTTAACCTGCTCAATTCCAAGCAGGTTTTTAAAACTCTCTGGCTAAATAGGGACGGAGAAAAAGGGCAACAAAATTTCAACCATACAACAAACTCTGCATTTATGATGCTATTTATCTCGAATGGGCCACCTGGACGGGCTGCCCAGTGGACTTCCCTTCTTTGTATTTTTCCTCGTGTTCAATCTAGACCTGCTTCCGTCACCGGCTCAATCCAAGTTACCCAATCCAAACAAATATACCCAGCCAACCCATTGCTCTTTAAGGGGGAAAAACAAAAAAAAAGATAAAACTCTGCAGAACAGAAAAAACCAAAAAAACATCAACCCTCCTCGGCTTCTAACTTCTAAGGCTTCACTTGCCCGTACGCACGCCGTCAAGGGACTTCAAGTCTTCGACTCGGCCACTGCAGCAGCTCGGCGTGATCCACGGCACGCACGCCTCCACCACACGCCGTCGGCCCTAGGTTCGACTTGAGTCTTCGACGGCTTCTTCTCAGGTATGGTGTATGTTCGAGACTTCAATGGCTTCAATTCTATTCTATCCTTGATTTGAATATTTTGTGCTCGGTTGATTAAGCATTTTGTTTGTCCCTTGTTATCTGCATTGCATTGTGCAGTTTGTGTTTCCATTTTGATTTGAGTTCTGTTCTAGAATGAAAATACATACTTATTTTTTATTTATTTGTTTATGGTAATTGATTATTGCATCTATATATTCCTTTGATTTATTTCTGATAATTTGATTATTGCATCTAGTTTTTCTGGTCTATTTTGCAGACAATATTTATTGCAAAATACGTTTTGACAGAGAAAATAAAAATAGATTAGAACAATAGGAAGAAATCATGGAAATTTATATGAGCATGATTAAGAGAAAATTTCTTACAAAAAGCATTGCAATGAACAAGACAACGGGACCACCTTATTACAATAATAGTTATGATCAGTAGGATCATTTGTATCATTTATATGGGAAACTCTTGATTACAATGGATATCAATCCAAAAAGGGGGATTAATGAGAAAAATATATACAATGAATGTGTGCTACTATTCCTTTTTCGTTTTTTAATTCCGTTTCTTATATAATGTAGTTTGTGTGCTTTGTTTACTTGTTGACCACTAAAAAGTCTTTTTCTTGAATTAGAAAAGTTGAAGAGTGAAAAGTGAACAAGGAGTAAGCGGAAATCAAGCATTGCAAGGTTAAACTATTCAGGCTTCTTTGGAGGTAAAACATCTTAATTCATGTTATGTATTTTTTATTTTTTTTTAAATGGTTTGTTAGAGATTGAAGAAGGTGGATGGGCTCTAGGTTTGATGGCTTGTTGGTTTTTGATTGGTTTCATATTGAGGAGTAAAGGGGTGTTATCTGTCGATGTGTTGTATGTCTTGTTTGCAACTTTATAGTATATATAAAAAATATTTTTTATGCATTTAACCATGTGTTGTGCACTTGTAAACTTGGTAGTTTTAAATATGGCTGATTTGGAAGATTTAAGCATGGATCAATATGAATCTTTGGGTGAAAGGCAAGGCCTGAGTTCTCAACCGGGAGTTGGACATAGCTCCTGTAAATCTGAGCTTGAAAAAGAATTTGAAACTGATATAATTGAATCTAAAAAAGAAAAACTAAGTGGAGTACTTCAGATGTGTTATTTATGTACGTGTATTTGTGTTTATTCTTCTCTTATATAAATGTTTGTGTTCCAGGGGATATTATTAATGCATGAAACTTAATCTTGAATTGAAAGAAGTTAGCAAAATGCTTCAAGTATTTCATGATTGGTTTTTTTTTTTCCCTTAACAAAAGGTGTAGCGTCCAAGAGTCCAAAACAAAAAAAATTGGCCCACAGGCTGCCCATTCAAGGGCCAGGCTGAACTTCATATTTGTCGCTTGTTTAGTATGTGGGCCTATGTAGGCTGTCCCGCACGGGCCTAGGCCTGTGGACCTGGCTCATTTAGGCCCAACCCCCCCATTTTACATGTCTACTTTAAACACAAAAGAAACGCACTTCTTATCAAATTATTGGAAAAAAAAAAGGGAGAAACAAGCCCCAATGAGGATAGAAACAAATAAAAGAAGCAAATGGCACTAGTTGAAGGCGATCTATATCACGTTGAAAGACTTAATGAAGTATAAGTGGCATCTAATTAGGCTTTGTTGCAGCGACTGAGTACTTGAGACAGGAATGGAAAGAGTGAGGCTTCACTGAATACTTGAGAAAGTAGGAAAGTCACCCATACCGCAGAACTGCCCACTGTCTCCAACTTATTCTGAGAATTCGGGAATCAGCTCAAAATTTTCTGATACTTGAAAGAAATATTGAGCTTACGTGTTGTTTGTATCTTGGTACTTCAGCCAGCTTGAGTTTACTTGTTATGTTTGGGACCTAGGAAAATAGAAGGGGAAGAGAAAGAAATTGATGCTATCTTCTCATATTTACATTTTGTTTTTATGAAGCATGCCCTCAATGTCCTTCCATTTTGCTCATTCATACAAATTACATCAGCTTGATAGTTGTAACTAAATGAGATTGTTTCTTATACAATCATTGTCACTTGCAAAGAGGAAGAATATGGAACAAATATGGGTTCCGATAAAAAAATTGAAGTATTGCACTTTGGGTTCATCTCTAGGGTAAGAAATCCCAATTGATAAAAAAAAATATGAATTCTTGAAAGAATTGTAAAATGTCAATCAAGCCAATGAAAATCAGATGTACTTCTTACTTGGTCTGAAACTTAAGCTGTGTACGAAATTAAGATTAGCACCTGATCCTTGATGTATCTACTTTCAAATTTCCACTAGTTAACTTTCTGTTCTTTCATTTCCGGTACACTATCTCGCAGTAGCAGTGAGTTACTCCGAGAGAGCAGACCGCCATGCCTACTGTTAGCGTCGGGAGAGATCAGCTGTTTGCAGCTCTAGGAAAAACTTACAGTAAGCTCACATTTCTATTTCCTTCAATTCTTCATCAATTGTAATGCATAATTAAACTGACAGTTTTGCTGTTGATTTTCAGCTCAAGAAGAATTCGAAGACTTATGCTTCAGCTTTGGGATTGAGCTCGACGATGTTGTAAGCACTTTGCCATAGTTATCGACCAAATTATTGTTTTTAAAATGATTTGACGAGTACAATGTGATTGTCTCAGACTACAGAGAAAGCAATTGTAAGAAAGGAAAAGCATTTAGAGGAAGAAGCTGATGAAGATGAAGAAGTCATTTATAAAATTGAAGTTCCTGCTAATAGGTATTTAAAATGCTTTTATTTGAATGTTGTTTATCTTGTTAAGTTTTGAACTTCACACTGGATCACAAGAAAATTGAAGTGTTTCCATGAAAGTCCTTTCTAACCTTTTTTTAATGCTTATGCAGATATGACCTGCTCTGTCTTGAAGGGCTTGCACAAGCCCTCCGAGTTTTCTGTGGTTTCCAGGAGATACCCACATATAGATTGGCTGACATTAGTAAGGATTCGATGCTCAAAATGCACGTGAAGCCGGAGGTAAATATTTTGTGGATGTGCAGAATTTTTAATAAGAACATCTGTTATATCACTAATGAAAGATGTGTCTTTTGTCTTAATTATTGCAGACTTCTTTGATCCGTCCCTTTATTGTTTGTGCTGTGTTAAGAGGTGTAACTTTTAATAAAGCGAGGTACAACAGCTTGATTGATCTCCAAGACAAGCTTCACCAAAACATTTGCCGGTAATGTGTGTTTGACGAACTGTTTAACTATTTCATTTTAGTTGTTTTTTTTCCTCTTTTTTTTTTTTTTTTTTTTTTTAATTTTAACCAAAACAGTCCTACAAATGAAGTTGCTAAAAAATGTAACCTTGCCTTGGCAACTTATATATTAAAGTATGAAGCAAGAAATCTATTATGCTCTCTGTGTGTGGGAAGATGGAGGTGGAATTTGATATCATGTGTATTTTCCTTGTTGTTGACATTGTTCTTCACTTCCACCATGAATTTTTGGTTGATTCGCACTCTCTCTCTCTTTGTTTTTCCAGGCGAAGAACACTTGTTGCAATTGGCACTCATGATTTGGATAAACTGGAAGGTCCTTTTACTTATGAGGTTGGTTTTTATTAAATGTAGATTGTGGACTTTTTTCTACTGATAATATTATGACATAGGATATTAAAAATGTACTTAGGGCTCGTTTGGTGCATCGTATAAGAGAGATATGATAGTATAAGTAAATACTATCATATTTTAACAAATGTTTGGGCCTTAACACAAGATAGTGTAATGTAATCTGATCCACTCATTTTATATGGTCAAAACAGGATAATTTACTTCTCCCTTTGGACCTGTTATAATAAGATAGATCAAAGTTTATCATGTCCACTTTACCCTCAACCTATGTTTATATTACTTAATCTTCAGCAACTATGATGTCAGCTTTGTCAACTGAAGTATACCCCTATCATAGTTCATCCAATCAAAATTTATTGTTCCCACTTTACCTTAATCTATATTTATCATTCTCACTTTTTTGAACAATGTAATCGAAAGAATTATTTTTGGTTAAACTTCTTATCACCCTCTCTCTCTCTCTCTTTTTGTTTCCTCCTTCTTGTTTTCCTTGTGGCTTATCATATTGTGGCTGATTGAAGAGAAAAAATCTTAAGAAATATAGGCAAAGCATTGATTTAATTTATTATTTGATAATTTCTTTAAAAAAAGTTGAAAATTTTGTAATTGCCAAATAATACAAAATATTTATAATATAAATATAAATTGTTTTTAGGAATAAGAATACTTTTGTCTAGACAAAATTTTAATACTATCATGTTATATACATGTTTGATGACAAATAAATGATAGTATCAAATTATTTATATGACTATATATCAAACACTTTATAGTATAAATCTTATCCTTTCATTATCCTATTCTATACTATTATGTTTGCTTATCATATTCTGTGCTATACTAGGAACTTGGTAGAAGGTTTTTGCTCCTAAGGAGAAGTTGCTGCATAGGCACCTTTTCCACCTCTCACTAGAGATCATCTTGGAGCAATATGTTTTGCATGAGTAGTGTGGCATGCTGATACTTAAATTCTCTACTAGATAGCCTTTAAGCAAGTTTAATCTACTAGCTAGACTTAGTTTCAATAGAGGATAAGGTTACAGAGTAGTGTGAATTATTCCTGGATCAATCTTTGTTGGGAATTTCTTTGCCTTTATTGGAAGTATTGTAGAACTTCTCTCCTTTCTAAGCTATGGGACTTATGCGGTGCTTAGAGGGGTTTAGCTAACATGTCTTTGGATAGGTCATCCTGAAGGGGCTTCAGCCCTCAAAAGAGATCTTTTCAAGTGTTAATGACGGTTTTCTTTTATATTTTATTTGACATATATGCATTTGGTTAGCTCTATGTAGAATGTTTTAGTAATTAATACTTTTTTTTTTTCACAGAAGGCTACTGTTAATGAGTAAAATTTATATTGTCTGTAACCCTGAATCATACTTTTTTTCCAGGCATTACCACCTTCAAGTATAAATTTTACACCTCTGAAGCAGGTAAATTTTGTCTTTGGCAGTCCAGTATCTTGGCAAGCATATAGTCAAAATCACACGGAGTTACAGCCTTCTTTGATCATATTCATTTTATAATGCTCCAATGCTCAAGACTTGTATAATGCTGTCCTATGAATGTTGACATTATTTTAAACTGGGCTGATAATGTTTAATGCTAAGTTATTGCTTGTTGATTTATTTGCTTTGGTATTGTAGGAAAAGAACTTCAGGGCTGATGAGCTGATGGATTTCTACAGGGTGAGTTCTTGTCTAATATTTTATTGTATATTTATGAAAGCTATGCTGTAGGAAAAGTTGGTCTTTCGAACATCTTATTTCATCCGCTTATGGGTTCATAATATTTTTTTATTGATGATCCTTTTCTTCTCCATTATGGACATGCTGGTTTTGAATTTTGAGATGCTTCTTAATTTTCTTGATTTTTGTTTGACAGTCAGATTTGAAACTGAAGAAATTTTTGCACATAATTGAGGATTCACCAGTTTTTCCTGTCATATATGATCGTAAGAGGTATGCTAATTTTATGTTTTTGATTTAGCATTGTTTGCTTTAATCATGTACTATTACCTTTGATATTATTTTGAGTTGGTGTAGGGTTGTTGACTCTATTCAGCTTCTCATGTATTTAGTACGGCCTGCTTGGATGCCTTTTAGAATATAGCTTTTAATGATCAGAAAACACTGAAAACATCTTATGTGGTCTTCTATTTCAATTACTGAAAAGGGAGATCACACTTCTCTGACGATATGCTTTCTGAAATTGTCTGATCAACTTGCAAAGTGTCCTTAATGGTTATTACTGCTATGTTTTCAGTTTGTTGTGATTTTTGTGAACAGAAAAGGGTTGGCTCTGGGCGTTAAATTTACTCTTATTTTCTTATTTCCCACATTATGCTGATGAGTTTTCTTTTTGATGCATACTGCTTTTACAGAACTGTTTTATCTTTACCCCCAATTATCAATGGTGCACATTCAGCCATCACTCTGGAGACAAAGAATGTGTTTA
>JANHAO010021071.1:0-12631 GCA_026873985.1 Saraca asoca | reverse complement strand
AGGTTTTTCATTAGTTTATTCATTCTCATATATTAATTCTAATTAAAAGAAGTAGCTAGACAAAATACTACCTCTTCTTTTTCTACTACTAGAAGCACCTTCTTCAAGATTGAAGAATTCATGAACATCCATCCATAAATTATCTTCCAGTAAGCAAGGATTCTCTTTTTCGACAATCCATTCATCATCCAATTCCATATCCGATAAGCAAATAGGATCACAAGTGTCTCCCCTTTCCTCTCTTATCTTTTGTATCATTTCAAGTTGAAGATTATACTTGACAAATACAAGTGCATTCAATCTTTGTTGCGGTAAACGATTTCTTCTCTTTGAATGCACTTGATCAAATGTGCTCTGATTTCTTTCACATCCCATACCACTACAAGTGAGACTTAAGACTCTTATAGCTAAAATTTGTAATTCCTTGCACTCTCCACCAAATGATTCCCACCAAAGAGCTATGAAAATTAAAAACAACAAGTCAGTTAAAAAAAAGCACTAGTTATAAACTAGAAAAGAAATTAGCTTTGATTAATTATAGGAAAAATCTATTACCCAATTGCTTCCTATCTCGAGTTGCAATTGCCGTACTCATTCCAAAAAAACCTTGAACTCTTGTGAATTTTTGAATTTGTTCATCAATTAGAAGTCTTTCTCTTAACATCCTCTCAAAGTGTGGTGAATAAACCTAACCTTACTTCACTATTCGCATTGAAGTTAGGCTCATAATGATACCTAATAAGCTAAGAAACAAAGTTACATACAAAGTTTTAATAAAGAATTAAAGAGCATTATTAAATTTAAATCTTTGATGTACCTTACTTGGGATTAAAAAAGTAAACCACCACATGGAGAGGTCTATGAAGTTGTAAGTTCCAACGAGTGTCAATAATCTTCCACACTTTTTTATACCTTTCCTCCTTATTGTCAAAATTTTTAGCTATTTGTTCTTTGGCTCTATCCATTGCTTCATAAATGTATGACATAGCCGGTTTTGAGTCACCATCTATAAGTCTCAATATATTAACAAGTGGAGTGACACAATTCAAGCAATATAGGATAGAGTTCCAAAACCTCTTATCTCTCAAGACAATTTCCACTATATTTTTGCCATCTTGTCTTGTTGCATATGCAATAGTGGCCCATCTTCTTGATGCAAACATAGATGTGAGATCACACTTTCTATCTATAATAGACTTCAAAGTAAGATAAGCGGTTGCAAATCTTGTAATCGCCAGCCTTGCCAACTCTTTACCCTTAGAATATTCTCTATACAAAGCAAGCACCCAAGCATGGCAATAAATAAAAATTGTGATTTGCTTGGCCTTAGAAATTGTATTATGGAAAATCGAAAGCTTGCCAATATCTTCAAGAATTAAATCAATGCAATGAGCCGCACATGGGGACCAAAACTTAATTTTATTTCCAACTTGTGATCGACGGCTACGAAAGCTAAGGCACTATCCATCACCACTTGCACCACATTTTCTTCCCCAATCTCTTCCACAACACCATCTAATAACAAACATTTTTGTAGCATCCTTGATTACATCACTATTATCAATGGATTTTAGAAAAACAATTCCCCTTGCACTATAACAAGAAAGTTAGTAAGTGACCACCCTCTTTCATCGGTCCATCCATCACACATCAAAGTACAACCATTCTTTTTCCATTCAATTTTATATTTTTCTGAACTTGCTTGAAAATTATCAACTTTTTTCTTTAAGTAAGACTCCCTTACCTCATAATAAGTAGAAGGGTTCAAGCCTTTGACATAATCACCAACGGATTTCAAGATCTTGAATAATGGGCTTCGTACCAAATTAAATAGCAAAGCATTACCATATATGCATATATAAATATCTTCAATCACCGCTTCCCTATCCTTCAACATTTCATTCATTGTCTTTTGTTTAGGATTAGAAGACCATCCTTTTCCTTTGTTAACAAACAAATCCATTTTTCAATTTTTTTGCAACATCACCATCTTGTGTGCATAGTAGATCTTCAAAGATTTCATCACCACCAATGTTCTTTTCTCTCAATTGAATTTTTTCCAAATCTTCCAAAATTTGAACAAACATTTTTCTCACATTATCCGGAACATTTATACATGGAGCAACATCTTTGTTAAAACCCACAAGATGATGCTTTATCCTAAATAATCCTCCCCAATATTCTTTCTCACAATATTTGCATTTCATTTTCATTCTACTTGCTCCTTCAACTTTCACGCAATGGTCCCATGTCACATCTTTTTTTGCATTCTTTTTAGAACTCATTTTCACATTTTTCAAATTCCAAAAGTCAATCAAACAAGAACATAATATTTTTTAACTCCAATAAAAAGCTACTACATATCAAGGTTATCGAATCGTGAATCGTATTGCGAATCAATTAGCCAATTTTTTGACTCGTGAATCGAACCAAACCATGAATCGGTAAAAGTCACAAACAGACCCTTCTGGGGCATTTTTCTGAAACCGGGTCGCACCCAAAAATGGGTGACCCCGTTCAGCCTGGCCAAAGGAAGGCAAAAGCAGTAAAACACAGATTTAAAACAGACCTAGGCATTTTTTTAAACTGCCAGCCCAAGTGAGGCATAAGGGCAGAAGCAGCAAAAAAAAATTTGGACCAGGCCCCTCACAGGCCTTTTTTTCTTAACCAGGTCGTGCCCAGAAATGGGCTGACCCGGTTTTGCCCTACTCCCAATGAACGCCCTGTTTTGCCAGAGGAACAATGCCGAACCAAAAACAGGGAGAAACAGCGCGAGGGAGACCTTCTGCCCAGAAACACTGCAAAGAAGCCGAAAACAGGGAGAAACAGCACAGAAGGAGCTGTTGTTCTACCCAGAAGCACTGCACAGAATAAGAAAACAGGAAGAAAGAGTCTAGGCACCGAATCGTCTCTCCCATCGCCGAATCGCAAGGAACCGCACAGTTCCTGCGATTCTGGCACGATTCCGGCCAATTCCAGCCCTATTCACATGTTCAATCGATTCCGTTCATGATTCATATAATTTTTTCTTTGAACTAAATCGAATCGCACGATTTTGAATCGTGCGATTCCGACTACCATGCTGCATATATTTAAATTTGAAAAGTTCCAATTTTTTACTTTGTAGAAATTCAACTTCAAAGAGTATGATGCATCTTTGTCTCTTCTACAAGCTCCTCCTTGTCTCTTCTACAATCTTCTTGATTGGGGACCACAACATTAAAATAATAGAGGTTAGGGTTTCAAGGTTAAAAAAATAGGGTTTTAGAAGATGGGTGAGGGTAAAAGTGAAGGAGAATGTGAAATAATTAAGTTTTAAAATTAAAAAAAAAAATGAAAACAGGCCCTTCACGGGCCTTTTTTTTAATACCGGGTTGTGCCCAGAAATGGGCTGACCCAATTTTGCATCTGCAAGGACCAAACAGGCCGCAAGCAGAAACAGGGAGGCCAAAAACAGCGCAGGAAACAAGGAGGCTGAATCGTCCTATGCTTCGCCAAATTGCAAGGAACCACACGGTTCCTTCGATTCCAACATGATTTCAACACGATTCAAGGATGCGTTCGATTCCATTCAAGATTCAAACCATTTTCGCTTGGAATCAACTCGAATCGCACTATTCGAATCAGGAATCATACGATTCTGACTTCCATGGTGGTAAACTTGATCATGATTTATCATTCAAAGCTTGCACTGGAGTAGTCCCCATTCCCCAAGGCACTTGGTAGGGCTACAGGATTAGCTATTCATCTATTCGGCCTATGGAGTATGCTCCAACAATCAATTCAAAAACAAGGCAAGTATCGCAATGGATAAAATATAGGCCCAATGCCTCCATAGCGGCAGGTCTAGAAGGTGCCACCCCCATTTACCCTCATCAATAAACAGTCACTCAGTAAATCTTAACTCTACAAACTAGAGTGAATAGGCATAAGGAACACATTCTAAGATGTTTATATCTGTTTATAAATAAGAAGAGAAGTCTTGGCATTAGTATTGAAGTCACCTGAAATATCGAGCTGCTGTTGACAAAGATCCCAGAACTTCTGAAGAACATTTGTATCTGGCTCATAACCTAACCTTTCCAGCTTTGTCTTCTCGAAATTTATCCTTCTAAATAAGAACCAAGTTTCTACAAGTATACAGCACACCTTTGGCAAAAGACATATTATTAGAAATCCAACATTATTTTTCCAGCAAACAATTAAGGGAATGGAATGAGAGTAACATAATGTCTTACCCTGCAAGACAGTTCACTTCCAGGCTTTCCCCCTTCCCTGCTGTCAGAAGCCGTGTTAAGAAAGTATTCAAGTTCTTCGAGCAAAACATTACGCTTAGACAGAAGAGAAGATAAAGATGCTTCAGAAACTGTTTCTTCATTTATGATAGTATGAAGACCCCAAGCCAGAAGCAAATACATGTTCAGAAGAAGGAAACCAACAACCTGGATGAGAACAAGCTGCAATTAATAATTAAACACAATGAAAACATAATGCCCAAAACAACCGAACATTTACGCACCTCATCTTCCAGAGTCCTAAAATTTCGGAGTATTGTGACAATATCATCATATAGGCTTTCGATAGGCACAGATCTTGACAATTGGAGTTCATACAACCTCTTCAAGTTTACAAGTAGAGAATATTCATCACCACCATCCTGCAGTCTCACTACATGTTAAATTTCTCCAATGAGTACTGAGGTCAGCAATTAATAGAAAACAATGCAGTTCATTGTAATATACCACTACTTCTTTAATTGCAGATTTTAGCTTAGCATTAAGTTCATCCTCAAGTTCCTTTAATTTAGTACGGGCAAAATCTTGCAGCTCCCCTTTACTTCTTGCACAACAAAAATTAATCGCCTTGACACAAGATCTGAGTGGCTCCTTGTGACCATGCTTAAAAAATGCATCTTTCATTAGCTGAAGGACATTTTTGAAATTCTGAAAAGCAAAAAATTCATTCAGTGTTCAGAAACGTCATAAAATGTAACAGTCCAACTCCAAAATAACCTGCACATTTTGCCCACCTGTTCCTGCCTCTTCAAGGAATAAAGTTCAAGGTCCATATACAAAACAATCTCAACCAATGATGGCACTTTTGCTTGATCTGAAATGAACTTCCGCAAGAGTGATGGATAACTCTTCATCGTGGCAATGGTTATATCCTGTCTATTATTTTCAAATACTTCCTGTCATTTGTTAGAGCAAAAGAGATTAAAAGACCCTCATAACGAACAATAGAAAAAGCTTCATAGTGAATAGAAACTAATCAATCACAGGCATAAGCACAAATAAGGCAACAAAAATTATTCTCTGATTTGTTACCAGCTAATTAAGCACTAAACAAATAAATAGTCTGGTACCAATCAACTTACTAATGAATGCCTAAGTCAAGCAGATATTTTTGCTTTGGAAATATAGTTTAAGAATAAAACCTCTAGAAATGACAACCGATAAAAAAAATAATATATAAGTGAGTAAAACAAGCAATAGAATCAATAATGGAAATCCATGAGACAAACTTTTTGGGCTTTATTGTAATATTGCTTCCTATTATCATTAGCAGGAACAATCCGCTCTCCAACAGCCTTTTTGACAGATGCACACAGCAGTCGCACCAAGTTTGTTGCATCATCATCTGGGAGTTCTTTGAGGAGCATGGATATTATGCACTTCCAATCCTGCAAACAATATATCAGATGCCATCATCAAGAAAAACTAGACATAAGTCAGAATAACCAATAGGTAGCATCTTAGGAGCTATTCTTTGGCAAAATATTCCAAGTGATGGTCAGGTCTATACATACAGACTTGAGTTATACAGGCTAATAATTTTGTGCAGAAATGCAGGATGTGACAAAACCGACATTTCAACTATATGAACACAACTGAGATCAAAACAATTTCCTCATGGAGACAAAATACATCTGCAGTCTATACTCTACACCCAGCAAGCAAAGCAATTCCAGCTTACACCTCATCCTGTTTGACCTGCCTGGCTAGATTGTCCAGGTTAGTTACAGTTTACCTTCCTGGCATACATTTTGCATGTGAAGACTATTTATTTAGTAAACATTGGCTTAAAATTTTCATAACTTCAAAATAACTCTTGAAGAAATTTGCTTTTAAGCATTGAACCAAAAGGAGAAAAAACAGACAAGACAATAAAAAGAAAAAGTGTAAACAATCTCACTGGAATAAGAAAAGGCAAACAATATGAGCAACAAATCTGATAAGGTTTCCTGCTACATCAAATATCAATTATCAAAAAATTTAGTCTAAATGATAGAGTTGAGATACTTCTTGTGTCTCCCATTCTCTATGGCTCAATCCTCCTCTACCAAGCACACCTAGTATTCGAAGAGTCAAAGTCCACAGAGATACACATGCAAAAATGTGAACCGAACAATGCCTTGGTCAAAAAGGGCAGCTACCACTTTGTTTATGTATCCTGGTTTATTTAGGATGGGCTAGTTAGGCATACCTTCATAGCTTCCATGTACTCCCAGACGTCATCAATCACATAGATACTCATAATTGGATCCTGTGAAAATTCTTGTGAGAACTCCCTTAGGATTCTCAACATTCTATCAAGATGAACCTCAGAAGAACTATCATTTTCACCTGAAAAGGATATTATCTTGATCAGATATATTTCTTAGTCAAATGATGGTATCCATTTTAAGGTGAAAAGGTTCATGGTTGGACTAAGACCTCCTGGTCCTGATTGGGAGCTATTAAATTTTTGAGCAATCAAGTGATCATACACTAATGCTCCAATGGCATGCCTAATTTCTGGCGGATCATCAATCAACAAATCATACAAAGGACCCAAGTCATCTTCAGACAAAAGTTGATGTCTGCAACAGAACAAGAAACCAATCCTCAGTTGACCATCAATTGCATAGACAATCACCGGAGAGAAAGTAATATATCACCAGAAGAAGAAATAAATATATATATATATATAAAGAAAAGGTTAGAAATACATGCCTTAATAGTTGTTTAACAAGTCCTATGGCACAAACTGCCACCGATACATCAATATCATCAGCAAGCTCAATCATCCGGCCAGAAAATCTTTCAGTAAATAAACCAAGTGTTGGCACATTATCATCCACTTCATAAAGATTTTGCAGTGCCCTTACAGAAGCCTTTCTTACACCAGCATTCTACAAATTGGAAAGGAAACAAATAAGAGGGAAAAAGTGGAAGCAAGTAAATTGTTTCGTACATCACACAAGACAAATAAGAGATGCATACTAATGAATCTGAAACTTGTTCATTACTTTGTCATTCAGTGTCCATCCAAGATACTTTAAGTACAAATCCTGCAGGAAAAGTGATGGATACGACGAGATCCATGTACCCAGTGACTCTATGCATGACATTCTAATATTTGCGTCAATGTCTCTGTATCGATGGACAAATAACCTTCAAGAAGATATTACATTGGTTAGAGAGTCACAACAATTATAATACTTTGGACCAAAACATTGCTATCTCTTCCTTTAAAGAAAAGCAATTTCTTTAGTTCAGCAAATTCCTACCCAGTAAATATTTGGCGCATCATTTCCTCCAGCATTGTTATTTTCTCATGGGTAGCCGAGAACCTTTTATTTAGTGACTCAACTTTAGGCCCCTCAGCTTTTTTCTTTTTTTCAGCATCCAACTGTCTACGAGTATTCTCTCTCAGTTTACCAAGATTTCTAGCAATACCTATGTACGATGTGACAAGTTGAAGACCCATCCACGAAGCAACTTGACGGTAAATTCTTGGAGGGGTGCTGCATAGGATAAAGCAGCATACAAGTCATCATATAAATAATATGTTTAGCCACAATCAAAAGTTTAAAGTGGTTTTGTGCTAACCAGGATAATGCAATAATATAATTCATGCACTTGTCAAACAAAACCTTATCGAACAGTGGCCCATGCTGAGATTCACGGACCAAATTATCCCAAAAGGATACAATATTTTCTTTGAAGTTTTTAAACTCCTTCTTTTTGGAATTTTGATAATCTTCAGCTTCACCCTAGGATGTCATAGAAATTAACATGTGAGCACAAGTATATGGAAGTATGCCATAATCTGATGATTATTTGAAAGAGGACAAAAGCTTATTATATTACTACTACAAAGTTATTAAGTTTTCTTGAAAGTAAAAAAGGATGACAATGACATGAGAAAAAAGAGAAAAATATTTTTACCATTTTAGCACATTGGACAAGAGCAACCACAACATCATCAACATCAGTCTCATCAAGGAGATCTTTGTCATACTTGGCTCCACATGCCTACAAAATTCAGAACTTTAGCACTCAGAGGATAGTTTCTAGACCAATAAGCATGTGCTTTTCTTGAAAGAATTGAAGAGACATCAAGTTTCCCAGTATCCACTTTTTGCCCATTGATTTCTCCTTTGAACGGATTAATGCTTAAGAAATTCCAAACTACCTCAAACAGCATCATCAAAAGTTCAACCATTGCAGGTTTTGGATCCTTTTCATAGCGTTCAACCCAAAATTTGACCACATGAGGAATAAGTGTGCCACTACCTTTGACGGACTCTGCAAAAATCATAGAAGAAATTAACATCAGTCCAGTTTCATCAGAATAGAATCTAATTCTAATGCTAACGGCCCTGATCAAAATCGTTATAGTAAGATTTTACACTTACAATACATCCCAATATTGTAATTCTCAATGACCCAATCAGAAGATTTATGATAGCAAATAAGAACACTCTTGATAAAAAAAAAAAGATGCATAGTAAAAATCCAATGGAACAATAAGAAAAAAAAACATTAGTTAAACCAGCAAGTTAGTGAGTGCCGATCACAATCAAAACAAAACCAAACTGATAAAACCCAAAACGAAATAAAATTCAAAATTTAAGCCGCCACATCTGTGAAGTGCAAGTATCTTCCTAAAAATCGCTCATAGAATTTCGTCAATGCCCCAGTAAGAAAAAAAATGATCGCCAATAATGAAAATCAAGAGTATCTACTAGTTACCTATCAAGCTCATCTCAGCAGCTTTGAGCGTGAACCCTGAAGTTCCTTCTGAAGGACGGCCTCGCTTAGCTTTTGGACGAGCTTCTTCAAAATCATCCGGTGAACTTTCTCGCTCCAATTGCTCACTGTTTTCACCATCTGCTTCATTTTCCTTACTGGGTCGTTTCCGAGTGATTTGAACCTGTGCTCTAGTCCTTTTCTGTTTAATTAAAGTTAAACACCCAAAATTAAATCGAATTTGAATTCTACTGTTATTTGTGTATAACTGAAGTACTCATAGAAAAAAGAAATGAGCATTGAAGCTTACCGAACGACGAGTAAAAATTTCAGAGGAAGGAGCTTGATCTTCCATGACCTAATGCTTCTGCTGCCACAAATTTACCAGCAATTTCCCTTGCAGAACTAACACGGCCACAGAGAGAGGGACTTTCGTGGAGAGGAAGTTGCCCTAATTTCCAAATTTTGCAGAGAAACTAGGAAGAGGGAAAGAGGGGTTAAAGACTTGAGTAAGTGTCGATATAAGAAATCTCCCGCCAAATCAAAAATATTTACCATCGGAGACTAACTTTTTAGATATTTAATTTCAATTTTAATATATTTTTATAATTAATCTTGAGTAATAAGAATAATTAAAGCAAATTTATTCAGAGTAGTTGCTCTTGTTTTAGGGAGCATTTGGTTTAATATATAAAAATAAAAATAGAATAGAATTAAATAAAAAGAAATATGATTAATTATAATTATTATTTTTTCATTTGTTTAATTTAGTAAAAAAAAAGAATCATATTATATATATAATTCTTTTTTTATTATTTGATTAGACAATAATGACAATGACGGATTATAGTTAATCAGTGATAAGTAATGATGGACAGTTATTAATGATTATAGATAATGATGAACAGTAATTAACAATAATAAATGACGTGGATAATGAATAGTAGTATTGAGTGATTATTAATGGTAATAATAATAATAATAGGCAATAGTCAAAGCAAAAGGTAGAAGTGATCGCTGATAATAATAGAGTGAGGGGATGGGAGCTTTGTAAAACAAGAAAAAGAAAAGGAGATGAGTGTTTTTTTTTTAATGGATAACATTTTTTAAAACTATAGGTAGGAAAAGGTTTCAATTGTTTAGTTTATTATAGTTAAGTACCGTAACAAATTTCACTCTATGTGAGCTAAACATTTAGTAAGGGAATTAGTTTTTTTATTTTATTACCAACTCATAAAATATCCAACCAAATACCCTTTAATTAGGATAATAAAAAAGAAAATGTTAAATTTATACTTATATTGTCACGCCCTAATCCACGGAATATGATCAGCGTAAAAGGTCACTGTCCAAAAACCCTCTACAAGCCTTATAATACAAATAACATACCAACGACTCACTATTTCATAAATCCATGACGAAATATTTATATCTTAAATTCTAATAAAAATCTGTAAAGTTTCCTCTATAGGCCTATATAACAACAAAAGAGATTACACGCCCATCACAACCTATACAATGTTACAACAAGCACAATGACACAGATTACACAATCCACATCCTACTGAGCACTCAACAATCACAATACATGCATATACAATCTTACCAACTGTCATTGATTTTCCATCATTTATATACCTTTATAATCAACAAGAATGATCCACTCAATTCAAAAGCAGATTCATTACCGGTGTAAAGTGGAAGAGTGGTAGGAGAATCCTGGGTCTTTGAAAACATGAAAAAGAAATGGGTGAGTTTTATAGGAACTCAGTGAGTAAATAATTTTATGAACACCCAAAACCTCATTTAAAAATTATGCTCGAAAGTATATATATATATATATATATATATAAATATAGCCGTGAAGATATACTTACCCGTTCAATAATCATGATCTCAAAATAAACTCGAAAACCATCATTCAACAAGAAAATCGAGTAATTGAAAATATAATACTTAACAACATAATAATAAGTATCAAAATATGCTACCATGAAAATGTGCTCATCATAACATAATATGAAAGAGAGTCAATAAAGATTTATAAATGTTATCAATGCTCAATATGGCAAAATAAACGACTGCAATCCCAAATGATAATTCCCAAAGGGAACCACCCTAATATAGTCATGATCTATCCAGCACATCTGCCAATCTAATACGCATGCAAATATTCATGTATCCGCAACCCAATACGCATGCGAATATTTATATCTGCAACCCAACTGTATTACTTCATCATAATCTAGTCACAAGTGCACTCGCTGGTTCCCAATAAATTCTCTAGTGGATCCGATATCTCAAATCAATTAATTTAGCATATCATATAACATATATCTCGAAACAACATTTTTATGTCACGATATATAAAAGTCCTTGTTTGGGTAAGCAATGTTTATCAAAACATTCATGAACTTGCTAAAGCATTTTCATATCCATTTATCACATAGAAAAATAGAATTGACAAATCCAATAACATAAGGCAAGATGAAAATGCATAATTTTGTCACAGCAAACCATTTCATGTACGCATACAACATGTAAATATACTTTCGAAACTATTTTAATATATGTATATAGGAAAATCCCATTATTTAAAATAATTAATAATATTTCATATAATGAAATTATTTTATATTTGCAAATAGGATTATTAAGTAATGAGGATTATCCACTCACCTTAAATACTCATTAGGAAGTTAGGTCAACTAACTTGAAGAATTGAATCACTTAACTTAGGTTTTTCAGCTGAAGCTCCAAAATTAGTCATTGGTGTGCTTGATTCTTCCTTGGAAATATCTCTAGAGCTGATGAATAACAATATTTTAGCATACCTCAACTTTGAGGGTTAGGGTTTCAGGTATGAATTTATTAAAAACTTAATGTAAACTTTTTATAAAATAAATCTTTTGTTCTAGAAATACTCATCACCCTCCAAAATACAGGTAGGGAGTGCGGCCAGAATTAGATCATTGTCGGTAAGTTGGTGTGGGTGTTGGCTAAATAGTACGTTAGAGGAAAGGGAGAAAGGGAAAGCCGCTACTACAGTGAGCTGAGCCGGTGTAGAAGAAAGGTCACCAAAAAGTGACTGAAGGAAAAGGAAAACTGGCGAGTTCGTCAGACTGTGACGACTGAAGAGGAAGAAGTGGCTCTATCGGATAACACAATAGAGTAGGGGAGCTTCGACCTAATTGAAGCATGCACACCTGTGGTGGAGGAGGTGCTATAGAATGCCAGAGAAGGAGGACGACGACGATGGAGCACCAAAGTTGGTAAGAGATCCCCAGAACAGCAAAAGGAAGCTTCAGGTCAGAGTAGAGCCTTCGCGAAAGAGGAGGAGCTGACTTGGGAAAGTTTAATACATAAAAGGAAATGGGGCAAATTATGGTTTGACCCCATGAATTTTTCACCGCCTTTAAAAAGGTCCTCACGCAAAAAGGTAAAATTATGTTACGGTCCCAACAAGAAATTAAAAATTTTCATTTAGGTTCCTCAGTAACATTTTTTTTTAAGGTATTACATCTATTAGGTGATAAATGGGAAAAAGTACATAAAAATAAGATAGTTTTAGTTCATTTTGTTAATAGTATTTTATATTTTCTTAGTGTTTTTGC
>JANHAO010021070.1:0-12629 GCA_026873985.1 Saraca asoca | reverse complement strand
TTAAGAATTCAAATCACATAATATTATAGTATGAAACTTATCAGAAGTAATAAACCAATATTGGTCAAGACAAAACTAAGAACAGATTTATCACATACGATCAGACAATAATATCTCAATGATAAAATAATCACACATGTAGTTTAAACAACCAAATGATCCAGAACGAAAACTCATTGACCAGATTGAATTGAGATTGGTCAAGACATTGTAGGGAACAGATCAAACACATAGGTTCCAATGCTCCATCTCAAATAATCATTTAGCAACTAACAATAGTCTTAGAAGAATTATTAGCATGACTCATCAGGATTCACATCAACTATATGGGAGGACAGCACAGTGTCCATCCCAGAATTCAGATAAATAAAAAATTGATATTAAATCAAACTAAATCGAGAACAAACTTATCACACTCTAATTAGACAATGAGTCAATACTGAGTAGTAAGTTAGAGATAAAGATTCAAATCACATGACAATCCAATATAGATTAATACTAGTCAGAACAAAATTGAAAAGAAAATCATTACACAGGAATGGACAATAATAGCTTTATGCTAAAACTATCATATAGGCAGTCTAAACTGCCGGGTAATCCAGAATAGCTCTTATTGACCAGGCTAAATTGAGACAGGTCAAACAGAGTCGGCACTAATCAAACAAACTATGATTCTATCAGTCAATCTCAATTAATTAATAATAAATGACAAGAAATTTAGAAATGATCACAATCACAATCAAATAGCAGCATAACAGAATCACCTACCACAATTGTTGTCGGTCAATATGAATACTAATACCTATAAACTACTTGCCCTCAATCAAGATAAATTGGGGGCAACTGTAGTTATCATTTAATCTTTTTAACCTTGTACTTTCCAACTCTTAATTGTTTATATGATTTCTTTTTGTCACCATCAGTTTCAAATTTATTGATATGAGGTCCTTTCCTGGACCTTTATAAGTAGGAAAAACAGAATAAACTTATAACCTCCCTTAAAAAAATAAAGAGAACTATGTAACTAAGAGATATCTAATTCTATTATCAAAGAAAAAGAGTTTCGGGTTACACTCCTTCAGGTGTAACCCTAACAGTGCAACTTTTAGAACCTCAGATTTTCCTATGTTTGTACTATGAGGGAACATCTATTAGAATTTCCTAAAAATCCTTCTGAACATATAACTTCTTAATCATTTGAGATAGCTTATATAGAGTTTGGAACAAATTTTCTTTTCTGTAACTTTTATGTCACCATGCTCAAATCTTTCAGAAAATTAAGGCATCATTGCCTTGATCCCATAACTATAAATAATATGTCCTATCTCATTTACGGACCTTCAGAACAAATGTTAGGATAGATTTTTTATTTAGGGACCTTCAGAAAAACTGAAACCATGTTCCCTCTGGTACATTGTTAGAAATAAAATTTCATACTATAGCTGTTACTCGTATTTCTTTATTATGTAACAGAGGATCCATATTATACAGAATCATAATGCATATATGAGTAAAAATAGGGAACTTAGGATTTTGTAGAAACTTATGGTATATCTAGGATATGGGCATCAATGTATCCCTATTCATGTGTCATGCTCCCGGGCACATTGACATGAATCAAATACGCTTGTCCCATATTGACAGTTAAATACTTTGATGAGATTACATCATGCATATATATCCCTAAACCAGGCTTTGATACTACCTTTGTTATAACCCACCCAAGGGGTCCATGACCGGTGTAGAAGGTCACCCGTAGGAAATCTCTTATAAGCCTGACTATGCATACGATTTCATGGATACACATATATTTTTGTCAAAAATTCGACAAAGCTTCCCTTATAATCTAGACGCCCAAGCTCAAGGCCTTTATACACAACAAGGGCCATACGCCCAATCAAAACCTGTAACAATCACAGACACGCAACGACCCAGACTAGACAACAACAACTTATTGGGCATCCAGGAATCAAATATAATGCAATAAGTATTCTTCTCTAACAACTGAATTACCATACCAATTTATACAAGGCGTACATAGATAAACAATATGGGCTATATGCCCAGCAAAGCATACGCAGTAGTAAATCAAACTTATAGTGGCCCCAACTGAACATTTGGAACACAAACTAATACAACCCGTATTTACCATTTTTCCTATTACCATTTATATACTTTTACTGTTCTATACCTTTAATTTCTTTTTGAAGGAGTTTTGAATATTTAGTGAGCGAATAGTCTCACCAAAACTGAAGTTGGATTTTATAAATTGATTATATGAAATTTATTAGAAAGACATATATTTTTGAAATTAAATATTTTTGTCAAACGGAATTCCCATCAAAACCAAACTTTTATGGAAACTCTTTCACCATTATCTTGTGAGAGAAAACATGTATTTCTTAAAATAGCTTTTTCATAAATCCAAAATTTATTTGTCAAATAAAATATTTCAAAACATATTTCTTTTGTTTTTAAAGAAAATATTGGTTGGATCCAGATAATTCCAATAGGTAACCAAAATTGATTATATTGCCCCTAAACTATCCACAACACCAATCAAGTATATTTATTAGATTACACCTTCCCCCTTATCACTCTAACTATCGCCAGGTGGTCACAAGTGCATCTGAGGGTTTCCTGGCATTATCCAGTAGTTCCGGATCTAAAGGAATCCAACAAGGAACCAAAACACATATCTCCAAATCCAACCGTATCACATCTGATTGAGTCTCCCCTTTATTTCTCCTACAGATCAATATAGAGACACAGATGCACTTGCGGGTTGTCAAAGAATTACCAATGGATCCAGAATTTTAAATCAACATTTTAAAACATAGTAATAGGAAGAAAATTATTGTTCGGCTAAACAACAGTGTCAAAACATATTTAAATCAATCAAGTATTTTCAAAACCAACTAAAGCATTTCCATTTCTCTTTTTGTTCAAAACGTAGAAAACAATATCAACACCTGGATTCCAAGAAAACTTCTATTGGTAATTGCGACATTTTCAATATTTCCTTTTCACTTATTACGTGTATTGAATACTCATATTCAACGATCATATATCTCATTACCGCCCCTTGGGCTATTATCGCCATTTAGGCCATTCTCTATATTATCTAGCCATTTAGGCTGTTCACAAATGTCACCATATTACCAATGGGTTTCCATTGAGCCCAGGGTCTCAAATTATCCAAACTTTTCATATTGAAAATATTTTCATCAATTCTCATAATAAAATAGGATAAAAGTATATTTTTAAATACAAATAATATCTCAGAATAAATCATCATTGGTAATTAATTGTATCACCAATCATATCTTAGTGTTCAACAAAAATCACTTTTCAATACGACCAGAATCATTCAGCAAATCAAAATTTATACAACAACCAAAATTTATACAGCAAACAACAAATCAAAATTTATACAGCAAATAGCAAACTAGAATTTATCCATACAACAAGATTATTTTGAAATTATGATTTATTAAGCAAGGTAGATTATCTACTTACTGCCAAGTTGTAACTCATAGAATTTTGAGCATTATGGACTCTATAATTTATTAAAAATGCATCAGAATCAACCAACAGTAAAGTTTCTTATTTCTTAGCAACTATACATATTTAAGTTCAATCGCGAATTTCTTGACAACTTTTAATCTGAGTACTATGAAATAAAACTAATGATCTAGGATTATTCACCATATTTTAGAGTAACTACTATCAGCTCATTGCCGACCAAAACACCGTGGCGACCCAAAACTCTTGGCTAGCTGAACTAGTTGGAAAACAAGGAAACAAGAAGAACTAAACTATTGCAAGGCTTATCCAGCCAAGAATCACATTGGAGAGGAGAAAGAAAGTGACCACCTATTAGGAAGCGGTCAGACGGTAGCTGAATCTGCCATGGTCAAACGACCAAGCTTGCCGGCCTCGGCAGAAGTCTTCGAAACAAGCCAGTCGGAGAGGAAGAATGACAGTGGAAATCGGCTGGGCTCCCGACGGTTGTGTTGGGACTTGAAAATGGTCAGATGCTCATTGGCAGTGGGACAAACTCCGAAAGGTTCTAGAGAAAGCCTGAAAGGACGAGAAGCAAATGGCCAAGGAAGAAGAAATCGAGTGAGGGGCTAGTTCTGGGGAGGGGCCAGTTTCTTTTATAAATAAAAATATTTATATAATTTTGCATTTTGGTCCTCAATGTTTGCATCGCCTTTCACTAAGGTCCAAACTTTTTGTGTCACCTTAACAAAGGCCCAACTCTCACAAATCTTTTCAATTTAGTCCCTATCGATTTTTTAGTTTACTCCTTTTTAAATTTTATTTTTACTTTTAATTTGAATTTTATTTTTATAAATTTTTTGGGTGTTACAAGATAACTATCCTATCACATTCATAAGTAATAGATAAAAGATAAATATAATTTTATGACACTTTCTCAATAATTAAATACTATCACATGGCATATAATTAAATACATTAATTTTCTTTTATATACAAGTTTCACAAGATGTGGTTAAGGTGTTTTTTTTCCAACAACTTGGCATGGGCACTGCTCAGAACACTTGCTTAACAATTTCAAGAACAAATATCCTTTAATTCTATTAAAGGATTTATTTTGGATGGCTGTGAAAGCAAATAATGGATTCTTATTAAAGAAAGTAATGGAAAAAATGCTGAAAATGGATGATGAAGCTCATGATTATTTAATGGACATTGATTTTTAATTATGGTCAAAGCATTCATATCATCTAAGGGCCAAAGCACACATATTACTAATAGTGTGCATGAGTCATTCAACAATTGGATAGGGAAGTTAAGGGATAAGCCAATTGTGTAGCTTATTAATGGACTAAGATGCAAGATTATGGAGAGTTTTCAAAGGAAGCATGAAGGTAGGCTTATTTGGGAGTACAAGGTAGGCTCAAGGATTATGAAATAGTTGAATATAACATTGAGAGATTCAGGGCACTGCAAGGTCTATGTAGTTGGAAGAAATCAATTTGATGTGAATAATGGATTTACCATGTTTACTATGAACTTGGAAAACAAAACATATGCCTATAAGAGTTAGGAAATAAGTGGGTTGCTTTGCAAACATGCAGCAATATGTATTAACAAGATATATGTAAGACTTGAAGATAATAGTGATGAAAACTATAGCTACCAAATGTACTATCATGTGCTTTCACCCTTACTTGATTTAGCTGTACTTGAGGAGATTGAACTCCTACCACCTAAATTGAAGAGGCTACCAAGAAGACTAAGGACTAGTAGGAAAAGGTACGAGGGAGAATGTTGAGAAAAATATATCAAAAACATCAAATATAAGCAGTAGAATTTTAAAATTTTTCCCCAAACTTGAATCATGTTACTTGCAAATTAATTCATAAAAATTGTATAATTCAAATAAGCTTAAAAGTAGTGATTTGAATTATACCTTCCTAGGAGTTGTTTTCAAAATTCCTAGTCTTCAAATTCAAATTTGATTTCTAAGCAATTTCATAAACTCTCTAAAAAGCCTTATGATCAAGTCTTTTGAATGCTTTCGAATAACTCCTTTGGATTTGATCTCCTATAGCAATGGTGATCCATATGAATTAATTAGATACAAAGCCTTCAACAATATTCACATAATAAGTAGAGTAGAAAAATCAACTCCTTAGTTTAAGAAATGCTAGCTCTCTAAGGAATCATTAATTCACTCGGCTAGAGTTAATATTTGAATGTAAAGAGGAGAAGAAAAGAGATATCACATTAATAAAGTATTAAGCACACAACACATGTGTTACAACACATATGTTAAGATTTCACACTTATGTGTGTTGTGTTAAGGGTTGGCATATTTCATCTTTAAATCAAAGAGATTGGAGCACAAGCAAGAGCAGGGAGCAAGCATGTGGGGAGTACAATTTAGGGTTTTTCCTTTGTTGTGTTATGCACTTCTCCAGGTGGTTGGACTGCTTAACTAGGGTTAATACTCTAGGCTTATGTGCTGCCCTCTTGGCCCAAGGAATCCATATTCCTTATTATGAGTCTAAACTCATTAACCTTCATGTACCTTTTTTTTTTGTGTCCAATAAGCATAAACTCCTTTCTTGGGTTACTATAAGCCTAAACTCAAACTCTCTTATGCAATTATAATTTTCAAATTGTTTCAATTCATTAATTAAAAAAACCTTTTTAAGTAAGGAATTATTCTTCTATTTATGATTTCCTCTAGAGTTAATATAAATGTTTCTACAACATTCAAATATTAGCATTGAAAATTTGCTACTATTTAATAATTGTAATCTTTATTAGAATTATTAAATTATTGATTAATTTACTCTTCTAATTATATTAGAACACATAATTAATCATATCAAATTTTTAAGATGTTTACCAATTCAACACTTAAATTCAAAACATTTTGCATTCTAACTTTTCCTTTGGCTTTGGATCAAAGAGATTCTATTGTGTGTGTGACTTATTAGGTTTCCAAGCATGTTAGCATTGACTTTATTTATAAGATTTTATACGATAAATTAAATTAAAACTCCTTTTAATTCAAACACAATTTCCTTAAATTATTCAAATAAATTCATAGATCATGATTGATTTCTAAAAATCATCATGGCTACCCAATTGCTAGCAATAGATTTTTTAAAATCAAAATCTTTCATGATAAGATGTTAATGTGTAATTCAATTGATTCATTTCTTGATATTCAAATTACACTTAAGGTATATTTCAAATGTCAATCCTAATTGAACGTCCAATTATAGGTGCATATTTGATGACTATATGTTATCTCTTAATTAATTAAACATAAAACTCCTTTTATGTGTGGTTCAAGTGTCAATCTTACATCCAATTATAGGTGCATGTTTGATGATTATGTGTTATTTTTTAATTGATTATACATAAAACTCCTTTAATGTAATTAATATATAGACATATGATTTTGATTAAAGCACTACTATCAAAACTCCTTTTATGTAATCACTACTTTCATGCATTTCATAGTGTACCTAACTATTATTTGTATCTACTCTTTAAGAATGCAAATCTATAATAATATCAAAATACATAACTTTATACATAAGGTACTATATTAATCTCAAGTCTCAGGATCACTTACATTACCTTTTATATGATAAGTCCATTAACACAAGGTAACATTCCATATGATTTTTCATGATAAGTCAATCTAGTCACATGTTCAATAATATATACCTATATATCTTATCCAAATATTAGTATATCTAAAACGTATGAGATCATTGCATTCTTCTAGAAGAATGTAACATGATATTTATTAGTTTACTTATGAATAATTAATATTTTCTTTTCCCAATAATTCAATAATTAGAGATATTTAGAAATATAATTATATGTATAAATTATCTTATAATTACAATTTTAATTCTAATTAAGTTGTACAAATTATATTTTAAAAACTTTATCTAATATAGCATATATATATTAAGTCTAATTTGATAAAGAAGTCAAAATATCATCTTTGTTCAATATACTAAGATATATAGTTTCTATGTTATTAGAACTAATTTTCTTTGGGCCATCTATATTAATAGTGAAGGGTTTGCATCAACTTAAGCTCAAAAATTGCAATTGTCAAATTTAGCAATTGCAACTAGTTAGGCCATAATATAAAAGGGATGTCAAAGAGCATCAATTCAGTATAAGAAAACAAAGGTTATTTTTCCATCTTGCATCTTATTTTTAGCAAGTGCTGTCAACTAATTTATTTACCTTTCATAGAGGCTATTTAAGCCAGAACTAAGTGTTCAAAGGCCTCCAGCTACTAGATCTCATGCCACCAATTTTGAATCTATCATTGCACAAGAAAAGGCATTGAAGAAATATCATAAAAAACAAGCTAGAAATGTAATAAATTTGATTGTTTTCTAGTCTACAAATTTTTACTATGAATATGACGTATTTTTGTAAATTTGTAAAAGTTGGCCTTAAGTATAAATCTTCTTTTGGTTCTTTTATAAGTTTAGAAAAGTTGGCATCTAGTTTAAATTTGGCTTCAAATAATTTGAAAAGTTGAATGATTATGTGAAAAATTGAGTTAGATTTTGTGGTTTGATCTTTTTAGCTATTCTAATGTTTTTATATTGTTGAAATCTCTCTGTAGAAATAGAGGCTTGAAGTTGGAAATAGGCACACTCGACCATCTCAGTGTGGTACCATAGGAGATCTTATACGAGCTAGCTTGAGTTTGGTTGCAACTATTGGAAGAGAGCTAAAGTTGATGCTAGGGTTTAAACATCTAATGCAAATTAGGGAGAATTAAGAAGCATCTTTCTTTTGCATTTTGGAAAAGTGAATCCTACTTGTGGTTATTTTATTATGTTAGTTAGGAAGAATTGCTTGTCTTTTGCATCGAGGAAATCTTATCACCTTCTAGCATTGTTGATTTTTTTAAGGACAAATTTATGGTGGATATGATCCATAATTACTTACCTTTTGCTACCACATACTGTATTGCACCACTAAAACATTGTGCAAAGGTATGACTTTCTAACTATTTATCTTGCCAATTCAACTTTTACTATTCTTCAATACTAATTTCATAATTAACATCAATGTACAAAATTGTGTAATTAAAACAGGTTCAAAAAGGCATATTATTTTGAGAAGACCATTTATATTGCAATTTTGTGTCAAATAAAATGTTAGTATTAGATTAATACAATAACTTAGTTACAAAATAGAGGGAGCTAATGAGTAACTATTATAATGATAAATAAAATCAAAATTACAGGACAAAATAAGAAGACTCTAAAAAGCAATACTCTTGAGTGTTGTTAGAGACAATTATAATAATTTGATTCTTGCATTTAGCCGTCTTGTTTATTTTCTGAAAAAAATCTTAGCTTACCATTAATACTTCCACTACTCACAAATGACATGGTTGGAAAGAAGAATTTTTTTTTCAAAAGTAAGGAAAATGCTAGAAATGTTCTCAAGCACCCATTAGAGAGTTTATATAATAGAAGGAGGGGTATTTTGGGTATAAATTAGTAAAAAATAGGGACAAACAACTTCATTAATGGAAAAGGGATGGAAAATTTTAAATTGGATTTTTGTGTTATGCACTTTATAACCAAAGGAGAGGTTAGTGGAGGTTTGTGTAATTTTTGAATTCCTCAGGGGAGGTTAGTATATTTTTCTCTTATATTTATTTTATAAGTGAATAAGCATCATAGAATTAATTATGTATGTATGTAAAGTATATATATAAGTTATTGGGATAAATTTATTTTATACGGATGATGTTAAGAAACATCTTACTTTCAAGATATGATTTTGGTAAGGTAAATGTTATATTAGAAATAAAAGGCAAAGACATAGTGGAGGTTATCCATAGAGTTATCTTATTATCTAATAAATTACTCTATTTTACAAACTAAGTAAAAAATTATTTAAAACTAGTTGACTAAAATTGGGAAGGCCTTTTACAAGTTTTTCTTTAGGAGTTAATAATCTCCTTATAAGTATTTAACACAATGTTAAATTTCTTATTTAATTATTTGTTTAAATTGATCAAGTTAATGTTATTAATGATTTTATATGTACTCATTATGAGTATATGAGTGCTTCTGGATTTGCAGATTTCTAAAGGAACATAAGTGTTCCAAACACTTACAATTAAAGAAGTCCTACGAGAATTATAAAGATTCATAAAGTTAGAATTGTATAATTTCTATATTATGGGATGGAAACAAAATCTAATTGTGTAATGAACTAGTGATAGTGATACAAAATTATCCATGATAGAGGAGTCATTTCAAGAATGGACATATGAAAGTCATTTCTTTGTGAAAATTGAGTTTAAAAATTTAATAAACAAAAAAAAAATAGCTAGGACTATATAAATGTAAAAGAGTTTTAGCCATAATCAAGATTGGTCATATCTTTATACTATATCATTGAAATTAATATGTGTCTAAAGGATTGAGAATTCCTACCATGGTAAAGTCTAGACATATCAATTTGATAAATATATTTGATATTTGATTTGTGATGGTATAATTATAAGACTATATGAAACCACTATAAACTTGGTGGATCCGGATTAATAAAAGGCTTATTAAAGAGTTAATGATGAAAAGTTTTTCTTTTAGGATTGTGTTTAAAACCCTTGAGATTAGCCACTAATAATAGGAATGCAACTTTGAATTAGTAACCTCTAGTTACAAAGTTTAATGGGTAACAACAAGTTGTTAATATGTTTTTAATAGTACTAGCAAACTCATTCCATATGTTTGAAATTAATTACTATTGTCCATTGCATATAAATAGTTGTGTAAGTTCTAAACTCATGGTTGAGTTATTGATTAAATGTCCAAAGCAATAGGGACATAAATAAAAGTATGCATTTATAAACATTGAAGTGACTCCGCTTTAACAAGAGAATTAGGGTATCTTTTGTAAATGTTTATAAAAAATAAGATAAGTACATGGTCATAATAGTGCTAAACCAATTATAAACTTTTAATTGAAATTAAATAGGTATTATGTGTGTTATATCTTCAATTCTAACATTAGGAGTTGAGGTTCAATTTGTGAACACCATCAACATTTTTAGAATTCTAGGATATATATACGCTACTTGAAGGTTCAAATCAAGAGATTACTTTTTGTATGCATAATACTTGTTTGTAAGAAAAGTTAAGTAGAAATACCAACATTCCAAACTAATGGGGATTGTTAATAGTTTATGAATGTTGGTGACCTTTTAAGTCTTATATTACCTAGAAAAGTTAGTTTTAAAATGGTATATAAATGAAATTTCTAAGAGGGTTTGCTTATGAACTTTCCCTAATAATCTTATATAAATTAAGAGTCAAAGATGAGCTGTTGAGTTTAAATTTGTAAACAAATAATTTATTTTTATTATTATTTTAGATTTTCAAATTCTTAAAAGACATAACTATTTCTAATAGTTATTTTGTGAGAAGTCATTTTTATTCAACAGTTATAAATATGGCTTCCTACTAAGCTATTTTCACTACTTTAGAATACAAAGTTTTGAGTTTCATTGTATCATAGGAGCATAAAAGCTTTTTGAAAAAATGTAATACATGTCTTAAAACTATTTCTTTCTTTTTTCATCTTATTTATTACTATTTTCTTGTCACTTCATCTCCAAAGATTTTTCAAACACGTATAATCGCCATGCCATATGAAAAGGTTCATTTGATAGATTTGTAAGTCTCCCATAATCATCCTTCCATAACACCACATATAGTCACTCTATCTCCAATGTTTTTTCAAACATATATGGTTGCCATGTCACATAAAAAGGTTTGTATTATAAACTTGCAAGTCTCCCAAAAATATCCATCCATAATACCACATGATATTGGCATTTACTAGATGCACATAACTATTTTCAATCCCTAACCAGACTAGCTTATGATCACTAGTAGATTAATTCATGTTTTTTAAACAAATTAAATTTCTTCCCTAATCAAATTATGTATAACCATATTCTAACCTACATAGTTGAGTGAAGCACATTCATAACTTAAATCTTGTATTATAAACTATGCACACATATGTTCTAGTTTACATTCTTGGTCACATCTAGCTTATTCATTATCTAGTTATTCCTAAGTTCTAGTTATACATATGTCCTAATCTTAACATAACTACCACAACTCAACTTGCAAATTTTAATGCATATAACCCAGTAGGTTCCTTATATATCATATAGTTTAATAAATTAGCCTACAAATAACAAATCGCCTTAAGCCTAAAGTTACTAATAGTCCATATGTTTCACAATAAAACTAGTTTTTGGCCTAGTTTGCAAATCATACTATCGATAGTGATTTTTATAAAAGAAAGAACCAATTAGAAGTAAAAACCTCCACTCACCTTGGAAGGAGAGTATTCTCCCTAAAACCAACAAGAAAACCCCATACAATAAACTAAGATCTACCCTAAGTTCATTAGGAACCTTGCAACAACCACAAAAAAAAAATAGTTATAATATGAACATAAAACAATTAAGGTAAAATCAACCGTAAGTTGAGTAATTTACCTTATGACCATGCCTTAATCAAAGTGTGTGAATCATACCCCACGCAGAAGCATCTCTCTCTTTCTCTCTCTCACAGAGCCATACTAATTGAAACGGGATTGTGATTTAAATTCTAAAGGTTACTCAACTTACACGTTGCTTTGGAGGCAATTGGTTGATTGACTTTTTCTAAGTAAAATTACATAATAAGAGATAAAATATTAATAAGAATGACTTTGAGGCATGTAGTAACTACACTTTGTTTAGTGTAATATTGTTGTTGTGAGTGTGTAAGTGTGATTGTCACTCAAATACGCAAGTGCACACAGTCAACAAGTAATACAAAGTGAGTGAGTGTCGTCTCCATAGGGATTGAATTTCTTGCAACTTAAATGTAAAAATCCAATGAAACAAACAATAATTTCTTTGAGCTAACTAAAATGATTAAAAGAGCAAAATGACAATGCTGAACTACAATACTACTAATTCAAGACAAATAGGTACTGAATTTCCAAGAACAATGGATTAATATGTGAATTAACTAGTTGAGATTGATGAATCCTTTTAACATGCAATTTCCACC
>JANHAO010021069.1:0-12635 GCA_026873985.1 Saraca asoca | reverse complement strand
ACCTTGCTGCCTCTCCTTAATTTCTAGCTTTCCTCTCTTCATTTTTTTCTCCTTTTTCAAGCCACAAATTAGGACTTAAGCATCTGCAAATAAACATCATTAATTCAATTCAATTCCTCCATAAACAAATTCAAAACTTTCATAATTAAAACAATAAAACCACTTTAGATAAAGTAACAAAAATAACTAATAATAAAAGTTGATTTATAAAATTCACTCTCAAACTTCAACAATTTAAGTCCAGAAATCATTAAGATAACTCTATTTTCATAAGGTTATTAGGCTCATGCTCAATAAAGGCACTCCAGTGCTCAATTTCGTTGCCAACTGAAATGAACCGATACGACCAATTAGTTACCCAATATGGCACATATCTTCTTGAAGTCATAATTTATTGACTGGAGTCCCTTTTACATTAGTTCAATTAATATCGTTCAAGGCTGATTAGCTTAATGAGCATTCACCTTATCTAATGATTTTCAAGTTATGATTTGCAGGGACTAACATTGTCAGCGGTAACCTATGAAATCGCTATGATGCCATAATCGGGAGGAACAATAAAAGATAAAGTTTCATTATAAAACCTCTTTCAATGAGGTAAAACTACATAAAGGATTGGGAATACAAGATGAAACAAGCTTGCAACTGACTAAGGAAAGGCTGAATGCTAACAAGCTTGTAATCATAATATGCAGAAAGAACTACTCCAGCTCCGCCTTCACCTGAGTTAATAGCTCATCCAAATCAAGCAGTCTCTGAGGTGCCTGAAGCGGGAGAAATAGCATCGGGTGTAAGTAGAGAGGCTGCACAAGTTTTCCCTAGTCCCCCTGAGCAAGGAAAACATCCTTTAGCTTCATCAAGCTGCCTGGAAGCCTAGAGACACTCAACACCATTAGACAAGAAGACAATAAAACTTGATTGAAAGGACTGAGCCATGACAAGTCACAAGTCCAACAAGTAAATCGGACAGTTTTAACTCCTCTGCACAAGCCTCCTTTAAAGCTGGAAGTTTCTTCCTCTACCTTGCAACTCCTGATCGTAGTTGGAAATCGAGTAATCAGCTCACTAGCAGACAAAAGAACAAAAAAGGGAGAGCTAAACTTGTTAGCTCTAAGAAGAGGTGATAGGCAAGTTCCCAGAGTTTTTGAGGAAGGATACCCCACGGGAACCACGTGCAGCAAACCATTCATGCCTCGTAGTCTCATGCAGCGAACCATACATGCCTTAAAACATGTAGATGGAGACCAAAGCTTCAGAAATATGAAGGGATCATCCAATGCACTTATATGACTGCTCTATAAAGAAAGGAAGAGGGCTTCTTATGCTTTATATAGGAGCCTAACTATACCAAAGAGCCCAAAAGGTATTTAACTATACGAAATTGAACAGTTTGTAACAAAGCAAGGTCATCATGCTAACAGCTGGAGAGCATCCATGATGGGAGGCCTAGCTTGATACAGGTGAAATGAGAGACTGATACCTAAAATGACAATACGACAGGCTATAAGTAGAAACTTTTAACTAAATGATGAACTGTAGATGAAAGACTTAACAATGCTATAAACTGCAAGTAAAGGCTTTATCAGCAGAATACAACTCCCAATTATTCCCAATCCGCAAAGCGAACTGAGAGTTGAGGGCTTGATATTATGGGTATTTTCCAAATTATGCAAAACAGGCCAGCCAAGGCCTAATAAGAAGCCGAGCCCAACTATGAAGAGACCCAAATCATTTGATGGACAAGGTCGCTTAGTGAGGTATCGACTTGCTAACCACAAACTTAGAGCATAGCATCCAGGCCATCTTTTAACAGACTCATTCCAGATGGATCTAGTGATAAGATTAGTTTGTGGCGAGTAGGTCACTCAATGCAGGTCCAGTTCGCTAAGGTTGCGAGTTGAGCACAGGTATGGAAGTCTAGTCATCAGCCAAGGGCATATATTCCCAACCGATAACTCAGCCTCCAAAATCGACACATTAACCTTCAATAGTCTGATGATGTTTTGCCCAGCATTTATTGCTTGATGCAGCAAAAATAATCATTTTGTTACTTGCCAAATTATACTTATAACCCTCCCCTCTTCCATAAATAAGGAAAACCTCTATAAAATAGATATAGCAAAAAAGACTGCATGCAGACACTCTGTCGAAATAACAACTTAGCACTGTATCTTCGTTGAGTCTCATAGAGAAAACCATCACATAAAATTAATACAACTCACTGTAGACGTAGGGCCGATTGACTTTAACCGAATCATAATAAAATTTCTGGTGTTTACTGTTCTTCTTCTTCTTTTCCTTCTTTCTTTCCCATTAGCTTACATTCTCAACCTGCAGTTTGGGGTAACACTGGACTTACACTTGTTGACCGGATTTTACCGTCAATAGAGTTTATGTTAGAATGGAAAACTAGGATTTTGTATGTTAGGTGTATTTTACATAATTGTTGGTAATTTATAGGAAAAATTTATAAGAACAAGTTCATCAATTAGATGTACATTGTTAGCCACATCAAAGAAAAATTAGATGAGGAGAAAAAAAAACTTGTAAATTAGATAACTGGGGGACTAACTTAAATGATCTTATTTGAACTTAATTTTGAGTTCCTAGAGATTCATATTGTTAACTATAGTCAATAGAAGATCTACAAAACCACATCTATTACTCAAAGCTTAGAGATCCTTATATGTTCTTGTAAGAGCAGAAATTCATGTATGTTGATCTCCTTATTTCCTTACTTATAAGTTGTTTCAATCTAGTTTGCTAGCATCTTAATTTGTGTTTGATATAAACAATCTGAGTTCAAGTTACAAATTATGCAACTTGCATTGTCAGCGAGTTTAAATGAATTAAAATAAATAATAGAATTAAATGATTTTTAATTAATTTATATTGTATATACCAAGATTGTATATTATAAAATCTAATTAAGTTGGAATAGGATCATTTGAGTTTGTTTTTTAATGTGTAACAACACTGACATCATTTAGATATTGATATTTTAGTTGTACATCATATTTAATAAAGGTACAATTCTAATGTTATTAATGTTTTAATATTATTAGTATGATTTTATTTTTGAATTAAATTTATTTAATATTGATATTTTAATTTGTTTAATATTTTAATTAATTTTCATTTAAATTTGAATATTTTATTTTTTAAATTATTTTCTTACTTTCCCATGGTTTGTTCTATGAAAAATCTTTCTTAAAAAATGATTTTTTATTTTCCCACAATTATTATTGTGAGAAATAAATATTTTTATTTAAAAAATCAATTTCCAATGGCTAACAATCATGGAAACTTTTTTGTATAAAAATGACTATTTTTGTAGGAAATCATTTTTTTTTTAAAAAAAAGACATATACTATGAGAAAAATTATAAGAAAATTTATTTACACACTATTTTCTCATGATTATAAAATCATGGAAAATATGGTGAGAAACAATTTTTTCCATAATAAATCTTATATTTCTTATAATTTTTTTCATGAAAAAATTCTTATTTTCTTATAGTAGAAAGGGAGGAAAAAGAAAAAGCAATAGAGAGGTGAGAGAAGGGACAAAGGACTGGAAAGAGAGAAAGTGGTAGAAAGAAAAGGAATGGAAGTAAACAAAGGAGAAAAAGATTAAGTAATATAAAGTAATTTGGAAGAAAGATTTCTTTTAATTAAAAGAAGAAATCATTTTCTATTAAATATATTATCATTTTTTATTAATCAGAACTTATTTTTTATTAACTAACTTTTTTATTAGTTTCAAATATAAAAAAGTTAAGAAATATTTTTTTAAAGAAACATTTTCCTCCCATGTAAATGGGGCTTTTTGCCATAAATAGCATTATTTTGGAAAGTACTTGTCTAAATAGGGTTGGAACAAAACTATTTTTGTGGATGGGATTACAATTAGGAAAATGTTCATTTGGATAATATTTTGAGCTAAGTAGTAATTGGGGCATGTTGAAAATGTTGGTTTGGGTAACATCTTGGGCCACATTGTGACTGGGCTACATTGGACTAGGTAATATCACCTACATAAGGCAGGCAACATTGCCCATAGCAATGCGACCAAGCAGTCTGACATGGCCAACATTACTCTAGCCAATGCCACCTGCCTAGGTAGGTGTCACAAATTGACCTTATAAACTAATTCGACAGGCAAATGTGCTTAGTTTTAGACAAAATTTAACATAAAAATCAAGTATGATGATAAGGCCTTGTAATGCGAATTTGGGAGAAAATGCACTTGTAGATTATTTTTTCAAATTTTTCTTCTTTTGGGGGTATTTGTATCTTTTTAGCATTAATTGTTTGTCTAGTACAAGTAGATAAGTACATGGTTACGATCCTTGCATTTTTATCTTCGTGTCCATATGAGATGGTGCATTAAAACCCTTAAGAGCTAGGAGAAAAGTCCTTATATCAATAGGAAAAAAGTATATCTACTCTTGTCGATAGTGATTTTGCTTAGAATGCTTTTTAAGGGGGGCAAGTTCATGACCTAGTAGGCACTGTGACTTGGGCTAGAAAATAGAGTATGGAGCTTAGAGATGCTTCCTTTACACATTTAAAACTACGTAATGAGGCATATATTAATAAAATAGAATTATCCCTCTCTTTATTTTTAAAAAAGTCTTTTCTCGATATGCATTAGAGGCTTCTTGTGTGGCATGTTCATTGAAACTCAATATACACTAGTGCTTCAATTACACATTCATGTTAGCTTGTGGACATGTTGTGCATGGGATTTTAGTTGTATGGGTGACAAAATTCTCAATGCCCCCCAACGTCTATCCAAGTATGGCTCAAATTTATTGGAAAGCTATCATGTTAGCCAAGAGTTGGCATCATGCACCACATGATTTTGGATGGAGAGCTGTCAGCCCGCGACAATTGGTATCAAAGCCCAATTGTGCTAGAGAGAGCAGATCAAGAGGACCATGATTGGGATAAAATCGATTTGTTGAAAGCATATGGAGTTTGTGAGTTAAGCATATACCTGTGGGAAATAGAGAAGAAATGCTATTAAGGACTTGAATAAGAGGGTGCAAGAGGTTGGAGCAATTCGAAGGTTAGTGCACGAGATATTGCATTCAAGGGAATGTTAATAGTGTATTAAGTGTAAGCATGTGTAGAAGTAGGTGGACTTGCTATACAACATGGAACATTAATTATGCGCTTATCATAGTAGGCATTCGAGGGAATGCAAACCACTCGAGACAGTGAGTGATTTGATGACTTATTTAGCAAGAGTGAGCTCTGGGAGAAACTTGATGAAGGGTAGTCACAATAAACAGTTGAGACATCATATAGGATGGCACATCTGTTATGATGCATTGAGTGGACAAATCTTGTTAGAAGAGTCTAAAATCATGTCAGAGAACATGAATTTTACTTGAAGGAGTAAACCCAAAGGGGAATGAGATGATCTAGGACGGATCCATTGTGCACAATCTGTGGATGCAAGAGTGACCTACAGTGCTAATCCACTAGATTTAAGATGAGATGTCAGGGAGCTAGCACATCATTGTCGCATGACAAGCGATAATGATACCCGAGTAATGAGCTAGAGCTATATAGTAACTTAACGAAGTAGTGACAATAACCTTGAGGCATAGTAGCCAAGTACTACATAGTCGCAAGATGGACTTTGTGATAATAACCATGAGATTCACAATTGCTAGTGCATAGGCAAAATGAAACTGGAGCTTGAGTGGAGGATGTTTGATGCTTAACCCCTATCAAAGCCTTGATGTGGGAGAGCTATCATAAGGATATGCTCGAAAGAGGAGTCTTTAGAGGGGGAATGTTACTTGAGAAATGTCAAAAGAGCACTGATCATCGAAGAAGTTGCTATGAAGGCAATGATCTTGGTGAGTGGCTACGAGGCTAGTGGGAACTGAGCTGATATCATCTTCAAGGAGATAGTACTTAAGCATACAAACCTAAAAGGGGTCATAAGGACCATGATACTAGATTACATTAACTCTGAATAGACTATGATGGTGTCAATTTAGAGAGGATCACGAGGATCTAATCAAGTGTGAAAGTTGTATAGTGGAAGTATCGTGGATTAATTAAACCCAAAGTGAATAAACTTGTGAGCAAGTTATGGGACTTATAAGCAAGCCATGTTTTGTGAGCAAGGTATGTGACTTGCACTCGAACAAGATATGATACTTGCATCTCTTACATCAACAGTATGGGACACTAGATGTGGGGTTATCTATTAGTAAATGTCCAAAATACTAAGTTGGTCCAAAAGCTTTGGTGGTAGCACACTTATGCTACAGAGGTAGCAAGTCAAATCAAGAGCTACAGAGGTAGTGAGTTGAATTGAGAGCTGTGCAGAGACAACGAGTCAAATTGAGAACTACATAGGTAGTGAGTGGAATTGAGAGTTGTGTGAAGACAACAAGTCAAATTAGGAGTTGGCGGGGACAGTGTGTTGCAAGCTATAGAGGTAGTGAGGCAAGCACAAGTTACAAAGGTAACAACTCAAATATTATAGAAGCAGTAAGACAAGTGAAGTTGTAGATGTGATAGAGCCAGGAAAGCTGTGGAGATAGTGACATATGAGTTTGTGTCAGGATAATGACGTTAAGTCTACAAAGGTAGAATGTAAAGTCTACAGAGGTACAACATAAAGTCTACAAAGGCTGCATCATTGAAGACACTGAAGTTATAGAGGCAACTACTCAAAGTTGTGGAAGGAAAGTGAATGTGCAATAGTGCAAATTCAAGAAGACAGGGTAAGAAGAAGTCTAGGGGGAGCTGAAGAGTAGTAGACTAATGACAATCTTGAAAGTTATGACAAGTTGAGAGTGCCATTCATTAAAGCCTATCGAATGATGTTAGCTTAAAGAGACAAGTAGAGTAGTCGAAGAAAAAGTTCAGGTGTAACAGACTAAAGACCCACATGATGATTCAAGAAGATAGTGCTTAAAAGGAGAAATCTTCATGGAAGTTGTGTCAAATTGAGGCATCAATGAGGGTATTGACATTTAAAGTAGGAGAAAATGTCATAAGTCTGCCTTGTGAACCCATCCAACAAGCAAATGTGATTGATTTTGGATGAAATTTGCCAAAACAATCAAGCATGATGATAAGGCCCTGTGGTGTGAATTTGGGAGTAAATACACTTGTAAATTATTTTTCAAAATTTTTCTGATTTTTGGGGTATTTGTGTCTTTTTAACATTGATTGTTTGTCTAGTATAAGTAGATAAATATGTGGTTGCGATCCTTGCATTTTTATCTTTGTGTCATATAAGATGGCGTATTAGAACCCTTAGGAGTTAGAAGAAAAGTCCTTATGTCAACTGGAAAAAAATATATCTATTCTTGTTGATAGAGACTTTGCTTAGAATACTCTTTAAGGGGGTGAGTCGGTAACCTGGTGGGCACTGTGACTTGGGCTAAGGAAGAAAGTGTGGAGCTTAGAGATACTTCCCTTAGACACTCAAAATTATATAATGAGGCATATATTAATAAAATAGAGTTATGTTTCTCCTTATTTTTAAAAAAGTCCCTTCTCAATATGCACTAGAGGCTTCTTGTGTGACACATTCTTTAAGACTCGGTATGCGCTAATGCTTCAACTACACATTCATGTTGGCTTGTGGACATGTTGCACATGGGATTTTGGTTGTATGGCAATAATATCCTTGTGCCCTAAATATCTATCTAAGTATGGCTTAAATTTATTGGAAGGCTAGCATGTTGGCTAAGGGTTAGCATCATATGCTACATGGTTTTAGATAGAGGGCTGTCATCCCGTGACAGCAGGTGACATTGCTTAGTGCAACATTGCCAGCCATGCTCGACTGTCTGGCAGGCCTGCCCCTGAAAAAGACTGCTTACAATTTTTTTTATCATTATTGCTTCGTGACATTTGTTTCCTTCCTTTTCACACTATAGAAACATCTTCTCTTCTTCTTTATTCTGTAAACTTCTTCTCTAACTTCTTCTTCACATTCATCTTTTTCTTCATTTCTCCACTTCTTCATCTTTCTCATTCATTTCATCTTATAAATTTTCCTTCAAGCAACATTTATTTCCTTCTTTGACAAATTGTGAGGTAAGTTTATGTATGCTTATTTACCATTACTTTTATTTCAAAATTATTGGAATTTATTTTTCTGTAGTTAAGTCTTGTTTTACATAATTACTGACATGTTAATTTGACTAATTATTATACATTACTTTGTGTAGATTTTTTTGCATGAAATATTAAATTATCTATCTTACATATATGGTAATAGAAGTATATTTTTTTTTTGGCTCACACTAATAGTGTTGATGGTAAAATTTGGTTCTGCATATTCGAATTTTAGTCAACAGGAATGGTTCTTGAAACCTTCAAGTTGCAAGCTGATAATGCAAGTTTTAACTAAGGAGAAAGAGAAAAGAAGGAAGAGTGATGGACACCAAAACTTTTAACGTGGTTCGGCTAAAGTCAGTTTGGCCCGTATATCCACGGTGGTTTGTATTATCCTTGCATGATGGCTTCTCTATGCAATGCAACAGAGATACAATTTTAGTGCTCTTTCACTATTTCGGTAAAGTGCCTACATGCTATTATTCTTACTTGCTTACAATGATACATCCCCCTCCTATTTATAGTAGTTGGGAGGGTTACAAATGTAATTTAACAGATAGCAAAATGATTATTCTTGCCCTCATAAGCAATAAATGCTTGATGGATAAATAATGCTTAGCGTTTAACTGTCAGATTTTAGAGACTGGTGTATTGATTTTGGGAGTTAACTTATTGGTTAGGAGAATATGCCTTTGAGTGCTTACTAGACCTTAGATGTTCCGTACATAATCCTTGAGGCAACTCACTGGGCAGTTTAAGCTCGTATTGGGTGACCTGCTGGCTATGTTGGTGGGTCTAATGAGTTAGTCCAAATAAGTTTCCTGAATGATGATTGGGGCAATGTGCCTTACTCAATAAGGGAGAATTCATTTTTGACGAGTTGAAACTTGTCTCAATCTCGCCTCGTGTCCCCTGGCTCACAGCTAACGAGCTAGCACTTGCATTGTGCGACCTCCATTGAGCAACCTTTAACGTTGGGTGATTTGGGCTTTCTAGCTGAACCTAACCTCTTGTTGGCCTTCAGGTAGCCCATTTTGCACTATCTGGAAAATACCTATAACAATTAGTAATAGAAGATTTGAAGTTTTAGCGATTTAAGTTTTGAAATGGTTATGTTATGGGAATAAAATTAAGATTTGAAATAGATAACATGTGGAAAAAATGAGAAAATTAATTAATTGACCAATTAATTGCTTGTACATTGAAATTTATTATGTTAGTTAATGACATTTATGAGGAAGTTAATTTTCTCAGGTGTATTTATTTTGAAATTTTAGTATTTAAATTTTTTATTCATGATAGAATTTTATTTTTTTTATTGAAATTTTAGCCAATATATAGTTATTTGTTACATATTGTCTAGTTATTTTATACTAACTTTACAATGATTGTCTACATTAAAAATATCTATACAATCGATCATAATTGTTTGCAGTAATAGAAAAATATATGATGATCAAGAAGGGTTGACCTTTACAGGAATACAATGTTAAATGATATTAAGAGGAAAATTGTGTCAAAGTTAAAAGTAGGAGTTGGGAGACATATCTTGTCCATTACGTATAGGTTTCCTACATCATGTCACAATATTATGCATTACTAATGGTTTAGGTTGCTTGATGATAATGATGTAAGCACCATATTTTGCTGTCATAATCAATTTCCTAACTGTGGTGTATTGGAATTATATGTTGAGTTTGAAATGGATGACACAGAAAATGAAGAGATTAATATGGCGTATCAACTTGGAGATAATGGTCCCGAGACAATAAATTTGAATCCTTAATACATGGAAATGTTCTATTAATAAAGTTACTGCCACACGATCCCCAATTTTGGTGGCCCATCAAACCATGGTGTGGTGACTATTGTAATATAAGCTGATGATAAGCAATATCCAGACCCACCTAGCATAGATCGTCTGTGCGAAAATGTTAAGGATAATGATGAATCACTATCAGATGGCCCTAGAGTTGAGAAGAAAGAGGTAGTTACCGAACCATTACCACCATATGTACCTCTATTATCACATATGTTGTATGTCAATCAAGAAGCATTGGATATACTTGAACATCAACTAGTTGAAAATCCCACTTAGATTAATGGGCAAGAGTTTTATGTTGGTTTGGAATTTGAGAGCAAAGAAGATGTCATATTAGCCTTGAAATGATATGTAATTAGTACATACCAAAATTACAGGACCTAAGAGTTAAAACTGACATTTGTAGATGTGTATTTGCTCATAGCAAGCTTTGATTTGAAGAAAGATTGGTGGATTGTCAAAAGATATAATGGCCCCCACACTTATATTGTTACAAGCATGTCACAAGATCACAAGCAAATGGACTCTAATTTCATTACCTCATGCTATGTGGAGTAAATAAGAACCACACCGAACCTTTCTATGGTAGAGATAATATAGACAATAAAATCATAGTTTTCTAATCAAGTTTTTTACAAGAAAGCTTAGCTAGAAAAATAAATGGCTATTAGCTAAATATATGGTCATTAGGATGACTTTTATTGCTAGTTGTCAAGGTGGTTAGCAGCAAAGAGACAAATGAACCTATAGACCATTGTGCAATTGCAAATTAGGCATTTATATCGAAGCCAATATCTTGAACCTAAAAATGTGAAGTTTGAGAGGCTATTCCAGGCATTTAAACCTTGCATTGATGCACTTCCTTTCTATAAGCTGAAGCAACAAGGTGAAGGAACCTTCTTGTGTGGGAAATTCAAGCACAACCTATTGATTGCAATCACATAAGATAGGAATCGCAAAGTATTACTAGTTACATTTGCAATTGTTGAAGCAAAGAATAGATCTAGTTAGTCATTGTTCTTGCGTATGATTCAAATGCATGTCAACAATACCGACGGACTATGCCTCATATCCAATTGCCACGATGGGATTATTGCAGTAGTCGAGGATAATTCCCTTGGATGGCAGTTGCCTCATGGTCACCAATGGTTTTGTATCATTCATGTGGTCAGCAACTTCAACAAACACTTTGAGAATATAACCCTTAAGAGACACGTTATAAACATGAGTAATCATTTCCCATCACTATGCTTATGTTAAGTTCACAAACATTGTTTTAATTGTTATAATCATTATTCCAAGGTATGAGGAGTAGCCAACATTACAAAAAAAAAAATAATGCATTTAATGGCAGCTAATACACATTATGGCAGTTTCTATAACAATCGTAAATACATAGGTCAGGAAATATTTAATAGCGATTTTAGCAAATCGTTGAAAAAGTAGAATTAGTGGTGGTTTATCAGCATTTAGTGATAGTTATTATTGCAATGGCGTTAATCTCATTATGAACTTAGCAGTGATTTCGATATTTTTTTAAAAAAAAAATTAGTATTTAACAGCAAATTTTCATAAATTTGGTGGTGGTTATTTGAGAAATATTTTTAAAATATTTTATTTTTAAGGGCGATTATTTGTGTTTATAGCAACAATTTCAGCTATTTTTGAAAAAAAAAGTGATTTTTGCAGCAATTTTTAATGTATTTAGCGGTAATTTTTCTTAAATTTTTTTTTTAAAAAATATATTTTTGCACTAGTTTTGGATACACTTAGCGATAGTTTTTTGTGAAATTTATTAAAAAAAATGATTTATGTAACAGTTTTGAATGTATTTAACAACGATTTTTCTAGAAATGTTTTTAAAAAAATTACCGTTAAATACAATTTTTAGATTTTTTTTGTAATTTTTTCTTACTCTAATTTTTTTTTTGTATCTATTAATCTGCTGTAAAAATAATTTACAATCAATTCATATGTTTTAATATAGAATAGATTGAATTTAAATTTCATATTAATAATAAGAATATAAACATTTTTTTGTCAAATATTAGAATTCATGAATTTAAACGAAATTTGGCAACAATCCAAAAGTAAAAATCACAATGGTGCATCATGACTAGAGGAGGAAGATGTCATGCCCTAATCCTGGGCACGTGACCGGCGTAGAAGGTCACCATCAGGAAATCCTTTCCTTCAGGAAACCTCCTACAAGCCTTACCATGCAAATACAACAATAACATCAATGCACATAAATTTTTTAAAGACATATATAAATAACATTACCTCTACTGAAAATTCGACAGAGTTTCCTCTATTTTTCGGACACTTGGCCACATGGCCCACATAACAATCATCAAGGGCTACATGCCCATCAACCCTGTATAACAACAAAATACAAAATAGTGGCCCAGAATATACAGTCACATCCTATTGGGCATCCAAACAACATGTATAACACATGCATATGCAATCCTATCCAACTGCCATATCACAACACCAATTTATACCTGCCAAACTCCACAAAAGGTGATCAAATGAATGGAGGGAACTCGGGATTCATCTGGCACTGAAAAACATGAAAACAAAAGGAGTGAGTTTCTAGGAAACTCAGTGAGTAAACAAATCAGCAATCACCCAAAAATCCCATTTTTAAAAACCATATTTGAAAATATATAAATATGCATATATATATATGAACATACTACCGTGAA
>JANHAO010021068.1:0-12633 GCA_026873985.1 Saraca asoca | reverse complement strand
GGTAGTAGAATGACTGAGAATAATAATTATTATTAATTCTTTTATTTTATATTATTTAGTATTTAATTTCAATTAGGACTATTATATAAAGAATATCAAATAATAAAAGTATAAATTTATTAAGTTTAATATTAAAAATTATTTAATATTATATTAATACATAAAATTTAATATATTAAAATTATAATTTTAATATACATATACATACTAATTATTTATTTATTTATTATATATTATCAGGTTAACAGATTAATATACTAAATTAACTTAATAGCTTAATAAGTTAACACTTATCAGTCCTAAGTGCTTATCGAATTGGGTTATTTCAGACCAATCTCTTATCAAGTCGGGTCAATGTTATCATTTTTCGTATCAGTAATCTTAATTTTAGATTAGATAAAATTATACTAGTTTTAAGTTAACTCGTTAAACCCAACCTGTTGACAGCTTTGAATACAGAGAGGGAAAGAGAAAATATGGATAATGGAATCGTTTTGGATTTAGCTTTGGCGGGTATGATGGGATTGCGTAAAACTCCACCTAGAGACACCATTCATGGTGGATGTGGGAGTTACGCTACAGTGAGCCACTTTTTTTTTTCCCTAAAAAAGACAAAATAATTTATGACAATAATACGAAGATTAATGAATAGTAACGTAAATTGTGTTGTGCTCCAGACTCTTTACGTTGTCGCATTCAGACGCCCTATCAAGCAGTTTTTTTTCCCCTTCTACCAACGTAAAATAGAGAAATGTGAAAATAGATTATTAATATATTTTTAATAGAAAAAGGGAAAAATTAAAAAATTACTCGCTTAAATTTAGGACAATTACATTTAATATTATTTTGATATATCTTCTGTAATATATTTTAAATCCTTTTTCACTTCTGCAAATTACGATTAGTATCAATCAGAGATGATTCGTGGATCGAAAGGGATTCACTGTCGTGGTTGCTCCTTCCATATGCAGTTGATTGGTGGAAGTATCCCCTAAATCGTAGGAAGTCTAACCTTATGAAGCCATACTTGACCAATTACAGGAGGACAAGTCATTCTTTCCGAGGGAGACTGTGTGAAATGAAGAAAACAAAAAGGACAATTTCAAACATCACCAGCATGAGGCCAAACGCCATCAGGGGAACTAGTCATTCTCCGATACGGATACGCGGATGGATATAACCACCAAACGGCCTTGTCTTTCCACACAATTCTATCTATTCTCCAACCTCAGTTATGCTTCTTGCAACGACCTGCTTTGATTAGTATAGTATCCGGGTAAGACAAAGACTTTCCTGCTACCTTTTAAAAGTGGTATGTACAAATATACTATTCTCCTTTGATTTCAATTGTTAGATATCACTTAAAATAAATAAATTCTACTTAAAAATATTATTTATTAAAATCTTCTTTATATATCTATGAATATATAAAGATATGTACATTTTATTTCTAAATGATTACTTACACTTTTTACTCTCTTTAATATGGAAGCAAACTTGTAGAAAGATCTTAATAATTTCTATCACCTATATCTTTATTGTCAAACTTTTGACTGTTATATTCAGGGGCGGACCCAACGTGGAGGCTCAAGCCCCCACTCAAGTTTTTTAAAAAAAATATTATAATATTAAATTTTTTTTTGATAGAATGACTAAATTGAAAATTCAACAGAGATTAAATTAAAAAAAGTCTTTAAAAATGAGTATTAGTGAAAAAAAAAATAAAAAATTTGAGACTAAATTATAAATTTTCTTATTTTGGATCTGGGCCAGCCTCCACTGACTCAGATTCTTGCGTCCGCCCCTGGTTATATTCTATCGTTTAAATTAACGTGTTCTTCATATATTACATATTAATATTTAAATAATATTAATTTTATAGACCTGAAATCAACCTAAAATAAAAAAATATTTAATGAATTAATAAATATAAGAATAATTTAAGAAGAATAAAGCTCGTATAGAAATTTCGTTTGGACAAATTCCATGAGTTCATTCCAAAAAGAAAAAAAAAATGGCACAATTGCCGTGAAGAATTCCTTCCTTCAAAGTTCAGTCAGCCCAGAAACAAAGAAAAATGAAAACTCATTCAAATTCTTACTTCTCCATAATATCAAGTTCTTAATTATAAAATCTCAAAATTGTAGCATCAATTTCATGTGCATGATTGTGCTCACTTATTAGTATACCATCACCTAACTTCTTTGTGCTTGTTGACTTTGCATTCTAACTACTAAAGCATACTATACATCACAATATCTATCACCTTATATTGGATTAATGTTTTTTCGTTTAAACAATCACAAGTTGTCTTAATTTAATATTTAATCACCTGTAGAAAGAATTTATAATATCTTTAAGCTAACCACGTAATATAGTGATCATGACTTTAAATAATCTATTGACAATCGTTACTAACGTGATTTAATGGTTACAATTTTAGATAGTTTATTGAAAACCCTAAGATAAAAAATATTCGTCATTAATATAAAAAAAAATATTTTGATCCTTTCTAAATTTTAATGAAATTACATGAACGTTTCTTTTAATTTTAAAACATACTTGGAAATGTTATATTTAAAGTTGATTTTTTTTTAAGAAATGATGAGAAAAGTTATAATTTAAATTTAATAATATGAAATATTTTAAATATTTTATAACTAAAGATATGTTTTGATGAAATTTAAATAGTTAAAATATGAATGATAAAAAAGTGAAATTTTGATATAAGAATAATAAATTTTTTAGTCATTTAAAATTAGTTAAAATATATATTTGATCATAGAATATATAAAATATCTTACATTATTTAATCTAAATATATAGTTTTTTCTTATCATTTCATTAATAAAATATTCAAATTTAAATTTATGTATAATAATTTTTTATATTTTAAAGAAAATTATGAAATTTAGAAGAAAATTCACATAATTTTATTAAATTTATAAGAAGATAAAAATATATATTTTCCACACGAAGAGAGGCCAAGATATCCTATTAAATTCATTACACAAGGGCTGCTGGCTCTAATGATTTAATAGTCTACGTAGAAAATATTATAATATTTAAATCGCTCGTGGTTTTGCTTATCTACTGCTTTTGGCCATGCTTGCTTGTACTTATGAAATTAAAATTGAGTTATTATTCCATAAACAACGTTACGATGGCATAAGATCACAAGTTTTTTACTAAGAAAGAGAAGAACTAGCCCTAAGGAGGACTGGAGGAGGCACAATCTACGAAGCTTCGAAAAAAGAATAAAAAATGTACCTTCATAGATGGGAAAGCCATGATCAAATTCAAATTAAGGCTACCTCTTTCTGCCTTGTCTGCTTCTCAGTTACCTTGTTCATAAATTCTCTTCAAAGCCTTCTTATAAAGACCCAAAATCCAGAGATTTAAGGAATCTTATAGGATTTGCTTCAGACATGAATATTTTCTCTTCCTTTTTTACTTGTTTCTCAGGAGTAGTCCACCAAGCTGAGCACGGTATAATTATATACATTAATCTCGTTGTACTATGTTTTGATTTTTACAACTGAAATCAAATTCTAAGTTGCTTTTCTGTGATTATTACTGTACAGACCATCCAGAAGGAGACAATGATGGATCTTTTCGAGTATTCTCTTACCAGGAATTGAAATACGCGACTCGTGGATTTCATTCCTCGGATAAAATTGGTGAAGGAGGTTTTGGCTCTGTCTATAAGGTTATTCCGATTTCATTTCCCATTCTTGTTTACTGAGTTTTCAAAGGCATTGAAAGAAAGTTGCTATTTTTTGTTGTAAAAGCTTAATGGTTATTGAAGATTGTGAATTTGGGTTCGATTGTGATTTGCGACAGGGACGGCTTTTGGATGGAACAAGTGTAGCAGTCAAAGTTCTTTCAATTGAGCTAGAATCAATGAGAGGAGAGAGAGAGTTTGTTTCTGAATTGGCCGTTCTCTCTAATGTGAGACATGAAAACTTAATCAGTCTCCGAGGCTGTTGTGTGGAGGGATCTAAGAGATATTTAGTCTACGATTATATGGAAAATAACAGCCTTTTCCACACTTTCTTACGTAATTATCTCCAACTTTGAATTCAATGTATTTTTTGCCTCAAGTTATAACAGAAAAACTTAGAAATAATCTAGCTTTAGCTAATTTTGGCATGTGATTGATGTATAGGTTCGGAGTATAACAGGATGAAATTCAACTGGGAATTAAGGAAGAACATATTGATCGGCGTGGCTCGCGGGATTGCCTTTCTCCATGAAGAAGTGAATCCTCACATTGTGCATAGAGATATCAAAGACAGCAACATACTTCTTGATCGAAATTTTACACCTATAGTTTCGGACTTCGGTTTTGCGAAGTTACTCGCAGATGACAAGTCTTATATTAGTACTCGAGTTGCTGGCACATTGTGAGTAGAAACGGCCTTTTCAATGATTATTGTTGTTATGATCTGTTTCTTCTGGGTCTTTCCTGTGTGTTCTTTGCTAATGGGGTTATTAATTTCTTGTGGGAATATTGCCAAAAGAGGATTTCTTGCTCCAGAATATGCAAATTCCGGACAGGTGACGAGAAAATCAGATGTCTATAGTTTTGGCGTACTACTCTTGGAGGTTGTCAGTGGCCGAGCAGTTGTAGATGCTTATCAAGATACAGAACGATTCCTAGTAGAAAAGGTAAGAAAACTGCAGCGAAAAACACATGTTGCCCTCTAGTCTAATCCTACCATTCTCTAGACAAAAATGGGATAGAAAGCAAACCAAGAGCAAATAAAAGAATTTATATGAAATGATTAACGTTTGAAGTCATCATTTTCTCCCAGAAACGGTTATTAGCAGTACATTTGACAAAATTTCATTGAAACTGATCTCACTTGTTCACTGGTCCGACTATTTATAATCTAGCAAGCATGTTGATGTACTTAAGTAGTTAAGCTTAGCTCTGTTTATATTTTCAACCGGGTCAAGTTGTGAAACATAAGGTTGAAGTGAAGCATTAATGTATTGTATGGGAAATGTTTGCAGGTGTGGGCAGCTTATGAAGCTAACGAGCTATTAAAAATGGTGGACCGCGTGCTTCATATGAACTTTCCGGCAGAAGAAGCCATTCGGTTCTTAAAGGTGGGGCTGAGCTGCGTGCAAGAAACAGCCAAGCTAAGGCCAAGAATGTCAGAGGCTGCAAAGATGTTGACAGGTGAAATGGATATGGACGGCGTTCACATTTCAAAACCAGGCTTCGTTGCTGATCTCAGGCAAATCAGAATCAAAAAGCAAATTGTGCCTTCACCACAGAAATCGACTTCTATAGCTGCAACCTATGCCAGCTCCATTTGGAGTTCAGCCAATCTTGCTCGTTAGGATAAATGCCAAATTGATCAGTTTAGACTGTACATAGTTTTGCAGAAGTGTTCATACATGGATTTTTTTCCCCTTTTGTTCATTTGTTCTTTTCTGGGGGATTAATATTATATGTGGAAGTTGATTTCAGCGTGGTGTGGTCTCCAAAGAGGAACTCTTTGTGCTGACAGTGACAGAGTCGCATTAGGCTGCTCAAAATCACAGAGCAAAACTCCCACCTTTTGCCTAAACAAGCTGTTTGACTCCGGAATTGTCGTCCTGTTATGAATGGATTTGGTTACGGTGGAAAGATGTTTTGGAAAGGATAATTTTATTTATTAATATTTATAGTTATAAGATATTAAAATAATAAAAATTTTATTTATTTAATATTATACATAAAAATAATAATGAAAAAATTATAAAAGATGGAAATTATTTTTTTATTAATATAATATCACGTATTATTTTATTAATAATAAAATATATAAATGATATAAAAGATATTACTTATATATATATATAAATAAATGATATTTTCTTATAAAAAAAATCTGTCAATAAAACAAAAACGTTTATAACTTTGTGTGATAAATTGCAAATTGAGGCCAGCCGTTTTTGCCAAACAAAGTGAGATAATATTGTGGGCACCCCGGTTTTGCACCCCCCCCTTTTTTTTTATATGATATCTTGGTACACTCGATTATAGATAATCAGTGTCACACATTTAAAGCTTATCTGCGTAGCTGTAACTGTAATTAATGGATATAATAAAATGTTAAATACCTTGCCGATTCTAAGAATTGAAGTTCTTAGAAACAAATCGATAATATAATTTTATTTATTTCGAACACATCTCCTTGTACAAAAGTAATCTGGATTATGACTAAATTATATTTTGTATTTCTATAGTTTAAGCCTTTTTTTCGATTTAGATACTTGTAGTTTCAAATTTTAAAATTGGATGCTTATATTTTTTGATTCTTTTTAGTTGGATTCTTTTTGTCCAAATTTTTCTAATTTTGTCAGTTGACAAATGTCTTAATGATTTAACATTTATTTTTCTAACTATATTTTGGTAGATATGTTTATCTTAAAAAAATCTAAAAATTACCCCTATGTGTTGGTTTGGTGATCTCATTTGAAACTTTAACATTACCTTGGTCGTGTGAGAAAAAAGGAATTTTCCTTTGGAATTTTTGTCAAACACTTTGCCCTAACTTTGTCAATATGCAAAGTTTCAAAAATCTTCTTGTCATTTTGTATTTGTTTTTGCTGAAGTTGATGGAAGCTTTGGTTTACGTGGTGGACCAGTGTAGCTACAATGAAATTGGATCAAGGTTAACGTTGTTTCTTCCTTTTCCAGATTTTATTTAATTTCTTTATATGTAAACATGGTTCAAATTTCTTTTAAAATATATTATTTAGGTGCTTTGAAAATAAATTGTAATTTTATATAAGTTTCATTGATATTGAGATTGTGTCTGAGCATTTTAATTTTATTTAGATACAGTTAGTTTAAAATTTTATTTATTGTATTATTAGTGCATTATTTACTCAGTTTCGAATATCTTTTCCAATGCAATATTGATCTTAGACCTCACAAGCCCGAACCCATTTTTCAGGTGACTATTTACTATGGGAGTGACATTATTAGGGGCAAATCTCTTAATTATGTAGGTGACCGAGTTTATTTTTTAAAGAAATGCAATCTTGTTAAATGGTCTTTACAAGAAATTACTTCTACACTTAAGGAATTAAGATATAAGGGTACAATTAAGATAATATATGCTCAAGCTTTTGATTCATTAGACCAGTTAGTAGAAATTAAAAATGATATATATGCAATTGCTCTGGTTAGGATAGTATTATGGAAAAATTATAGGAATGTTGACATATATATGCTATATGGCTTTGAGCGTGGAAATGGTGTAGTGCTCGTAGAGACAAAATTAATCATTGAACCTAGTGTTACATTAAGTGCAAGTGTTGTGGTTGACACAACAAGGTCTGGACAGGGTAAAGATCTTGAGGTTAAAGTAGAAAATATGATTGACCAACGATTGATATTGAGCCAAATGTGAAGGTTTTGGAGAATGTTCATGTGTAATTAGAAATGAAAGCTAAGGTGGAAGAGAAGTTTAAGTTAAAGGGGTAGTATCAAGTTAATCTAGAAGTTTTAGATAATGTTGGAGTTGAAGATTATGGTGAGGATAAACTTCATATGGAGTTTACTAAAGGTGATGGTGAACTTGATGAACTTGAAGAAAGTAGTGATGATAACAGTGTGAAAGATATAGGCTTTGTAAACAGTGCAGATGATAAGAACGATGATAATTACTTCAATATGAATGTTGATTCTTTTATAGCAAAGCCTGCCCTTGTGACTAAAGATAGGCCATCTAAACTCCCAAATTTCTAGCCAATTGGTAGGGCACTTGATGGTAATTATAAGATAAATTCTTTAGATAGTGTTGAGCTCAATTTTGATGGCAAGATTGAATAGCCTTCCCATCTTAAGTATCTAAAGTATAACCTTACAAAAATCTGTGCAAACAATCCATGGAGGAAAAGTTTGAAATTTAATTGTATTGAAGATTTAGGGCTGCTATGTGAGAATGGTGTTTTCTAAATGGAAAGGATGTGAAGATGAAACCAAATGATTAACATAGATACAGAGTTAAGTGTGTGGCAAAAGGCTATGATTAGGTATGCTTTGTGAGTAAGGTTGATGGAAGTGAGACATTCATGTTGAACACATAGAAGCTAAAGTACACATGTGTGAAAATCGTGAAAAGGCATTTGGCATCTTTTGACTGGGTTACAGAGAATATCGTAAAGAATATATTTAACAATTAAATGTCAAAAATTATAAATGTAATTGAGATGGTGAAAAAGAAATTTATGGTAGAGGTGTCTATAAACAAGACTTACTAGGCTATGAGGAAGGTATTGGAGAAGATAAATAGGTGACATGATGAACAGTACTCTAAACTATGGGATTAAAGTGTTGAATTGAGAAGAGCCAATCCTAGGACAATTGTCAAGCTTTTATCAGATAGGGTGACACTGAAAGAGCAACCTAGGTTTCTAAGGTATTACATTTGCCTTGGGCCTAATGGGCCTATGAAACAAGGCTTCTTGGTTGCTTGTAGGCCTATTATAGGCCATGATGGATGCCATTTTAAAAACATATATGGAGGGCAACTACTTGTAGTAGTTGTAAGAGATCTTAATGATCAATATTAACTGCTATGTGTTGTTATGGTTGAATTTGAGGTTAAAAGACTCTTGATTTTGGTTTCTGGACATATTATTGACCGACATTGGAAGAAAAGGATATGTATTCATTTTTACCAATAAAAGGTAATATACATATATACTTATAAATTTACATTTATATGTATACTAACTCTTGCTTTTTTGCTAATTTATTTGCTAGCTTATACATTTATGCTTGTTGTCATGTGTAGGGATTAGTTCCTGCAATTGAGGAACTTGTTGCACAGACAAATGGGATAGAGAATAAAAGATGTGTTAAACACATCTATACTAATATAAAAGCTAAGTATGGTGGAGGAGTTATTCTTAGGAACTTAATACTAACTACTTCAAAAGCTATATACAAAAAAGAGTGGAAGAGACAAATGGTAGAGTTGAGAAGGGTCAATGCTGAGGCTTATAAAAAGTTGATAGGCATTGACTTAAAATCATGGGCTAAGTTTTTTTTTTCTTTCCAAGCCCTTAATGACAAATAAAGAATATTTTAGAGGTTTTTGATAGGAGGATCATCGAGGCAATGGACAAGTCTATCATCGCTATGTTGGATTGAATTAAGGTGTATTGAATGACTAGGTTTGCTGAGAAGAGGGCTAAAGGATTGGCTTACAAAGGAAAGGTTTGCCCGAAACCATTGAATAGGTTGGAATAAAAAATTAAAGAATCTAGTAAGTAGACAACCAAATAGGCTGGTACATAAAAATTTGAAGTGGACACCTATTCGGATAAGTTTGTAGTTGACCTCTAAACCCATCATTGTAGTTACAATTGGTAGAAGCTCACTAGTTTACCCTGCAAGCATGATTGTGCATGCATTTTCTACATGGGAAATAAGCTAGAAAAATATGTTAGCTTCTTCCCGTCATCATAAATGGCTCGTTGTGGACTAATAATGAACCTTGTGAACAATGAGAATTTGTGGCATTCAATAAAGAAAGAAAACATCCTTCCACCAAATAATAAAAGGCCTCTCGGCAAGCCTAAATCTCTAATGAGAAGCAAACCAAATAAGCTCAAACCTGCACATTAGCGACACAGGGTGGGTGCAAGTTTGAGATGTTTTAAGTGCCAAAAGTATGCCCATAACTAGAGGACTTGCAAAAGGCTAGCAGTTGAGAAGAAAAGATAACAAGCAACCAAGAAACAAAGTTAATAAACAACAAGATAATCAAGCACCAACAACAATAGGACAACAAGCAAACAAAGCAACAACACCATCAATAATGTATAAGAACTAGAAAGGAAAAAAAGGGAAGAACACCAACAATGAAAAGAAAGAATGATACAAGGGTTGAGGGGAAAAGAGATATTTCACAAAAGACATCTTAGGAGACCATTAATGTCTCACAATCACTCCCTAATAGTTTGACATAAGCAGTTAATGGCTTTAATTACTTAACACTTATTTTGGAATTATAATCCTACTTTCATGTAATTAAACACATTAGGAGTTAGTTTCTTTATTTTGAAATTATGATCTCACTTTTATGAAATTAAATGGCCACATGATTGGCCTTTTGAATTTAAGGAAATGTGGACCACTAGGCATTGCTAAAAACTTTGAGCTTTTAGTGAATGAGATTTTAGGGTTTAATGAATCTTATTTCAGGTTTTGGTGAATACAAATTCATGTCTTGTCTTATTCAATTTTATCCCAAGTTTTGATCAATTTGTACTATCATCCTGCATAATTTTATTTTAAGTTTTAGTCAATTTACTCTTTAAGTCTTGTTGAATTTTATTCCAAGTTTTAGCCATTTTATACTATCGTCTTGCATAATTTTATTTTAAGGTTAATAGGTGTCATCTTGTTGAATTTTATTATAAGTTTTAAAGAATTTTGATTTGTCATATGTCAATTATTTCATTAGAATAGTTGCAAATAATAATAACACAAATCAAACTATGAAGAATTTTCAATTTAATCGTAGGGCATGCTTAAAGTTATACATATAAGAATAATTACTAATGAAAATCAGACTTTCTTTATATTCTATAAAAATACAAATAACAACATCCTTTTGACCTGTTTCATATAAAATCAGAGGCATGAAGAATACAACCATGCGCTTTGTTTTGCTTTGCCAGTTTTCCTTATTAGAGCCATCCAAAATACCTATAACAATTCTACAATTATTTCACCCAACCTATAAATTAAACCAATGTTAAGCCTAATATTTATACCAAACCAAAAGCAATATCAAGCAAGAAATTAATACCAAAATCTTCAAGGTTTTCACGATAGTTTCTAGAGATTTAATCAAAATCCCCTGCTCTATAATGATTGCCTTCTCTTGATTGTCAGTTAGTTCATTAACCTATTCGAAATACCCACAACACTTTAATATAGCTGCATAGACAAAAAGAATCTTCATTCAAGTCACACTACTTGTAAACCCATATTTAACAAAAGAAATGAAAGAATCAATAAAGATAAACTAACCTTATAGTTCATACATTTTAGATATTCTCCCGGGATTCTCTCGAGTTTGTGAGATTAAGTGAATCAGTTGATCTCTATAGTAGTACAATTGCCTCTACTTGCTACTTGAGCTTGATGCACCCATTTTGTTGTTACCTTAAGTGACAAAAAATTCTTTCATTGTAATCTCACCTCTCTTGTGAAACCTTCACAATGAGGAAGAAAATAGGTTGGAACAAGGGTAACATTAGGGTTTCGAATGAGGTCACATGACTAGCATGTGAGGGTAATCTCTGGATATTTTCTAGGATGAAAATAGCTATCAAAATACAGTTAGGAAAAAAATGCCAAATCAACAAGACATTTGCTAGCCGAAAAAAATTAGATGGAACTTGGACAAGAAGAATCCAATTAGAAATGATTAAAAAGTGTAGTTATCCAATTCCAAAATTTGAAACTATAAGTTCCTAAATTGAAAAAAAACCTAAACTATAGGGACCAAGAGTGCAATTTAATCTTTTTTATATATAATAATAAGGGATTGGTGTAAACAAGTTTCTTTATATCTAATTTGATGCTAAATTATAGTTTTAATTAAAGGATGGGCAATAAAAATTAAATTTTTATTTTTTAATCAAAGGTTAAGATACTATATCATGTGTTAGAGAATTAAAGTCCTTTCATTAATAGTATTCAATCTTGTAAATTGAGCTAACTTTTACTGATTCACACATATTAAGATTTAGCAGCGTTAAAATCATATAAATTTTTGGTGGCTTATGTTTTAACAATTACATGCTTTTTAAAAATTAGAAATCAATTTTTGATAAATTCCTCTTTATACAAGGTTTGAGCTAGGGACTTGGAAGGCAAAAACAAGTCAGGGGATGATGAATGAAAATCTATCATAAATCCTCTAATGCTTAAGTTAGTAGTAGTTGTAAGGAAAAAAAATAGAGAAGAAGAAGAGGGTACAAAGCATATGTGAGTATTTGTAGTGTGGAAAGTGAAACCCTAGGATTACAATTGGGCTTTAGAAATGGCTAAAAAGAAATGGAGTTAGTAAAGGGGATTAGTGGAATTTTCATAGTTATCATTTGCCCCTGCCCTTTAGGAGAAACTTAATGAAAATAGTTGTATGAAGATGTCTTGAGAACCTTAGGACTTATGTGTCAAGAGAACAACAAATGCTTAGCCTTGTAGGCTAGTAGGTGAATGTTGTCTATGTTTACTATCAGGTGAGTGGCTGTGAGGCTTATTCCCTTGGGATAAAAGTGTGGGTTGGCTAATGGTGTTTTCAACTGTTATCTTTTCTCGATGCTAGAATGATTCCTTACTTTTCCCTTTATAACAGGGTATGCTTGCTAATGATGCTTGGATGGGGATGTTTATGGGAGTAGGCACCCAACATGAGGTTAGTTGTTTAACATGGGTCTTTCACATCAAAGATTTATTCCTTTCTTTCCTAATCACCCTATTAACGAGGGAGTGCTTATTATAGGCTTCATAAGTGCAAAATTGTAATACCCGAAAAAAATTAAGAAAATAAAAAGGGAAATTAAAAATAAAAGTTGAAAATGAAAAAGGGCTAAAATGTAAAT
>JANHAO010021067.1:0-12628 GCA_026873985.1 Saraca asoca | reverse complement strand
ATTATATACCTTATTGTGTATGTACTAGTGTAATTGATATAAATTTTTAATTTTCACTTGTGTAGGAAATGTGTAAAAGGAATGCCATTAATAGAAGTAAGTAAACAATCCCACATGTTAGTGGTTCAAAAAGCTTGGCTATGAAAAGGCATTCAATGGTATAATATAATTTTTTTAAGAACTTATAGCCATGTTGCTACTTTATTATGGAATCTGTTATCCTATTTCTGAACTTTTCCTTTTTTTTTTTAATCTAATAGGAAGTTGAGGCCAGATATCTTGTTGATCTCGAAGAACTATGGGATGCCATTCACAAAAGGAAAGATGGATTATATGTTAACAAAGCTGCTATTGCAATGGGGTAAAAATAAAATAAATTCTTATGAATGATTTAGTTGAAAACTCACATATTAGAATGGTTTTGCAGGCTAAAATAAATGAATATTTAAGTCAACAAGATGCCTCCCAAGCTGTTATTGTATCATCTGATGATGCTCTTAGTAAGATGTTGGGCAAGAAGCACTCTGGCTGAGTTAAAGATTTAGGCTTTGGCCCTTGTCCTTATTCAGCATTTGGACGTGCTACTGAACACTTTCCTGGAATGAGATATTACAATTCAACTGGCTCAAATGCCCAGCTGCATAGAGGTGAATACTCTTAAATCTTAACTGAGCACTTTACAAAACTTTTTAAAGCATTATATCCAAGAAAAAGAAGGGATAGTGCCTTCAACACTTTGCATAACATTCAATGTTTCTCCACAAGTATGATATAAATTACTATAATTAACTTTATGCAAATTATAATGTTTTACATGATTTTGTATTTTCTATATATAACATGTTGAATATTTGTTAGATTAAAGTCACTTTTGAATCTGGTTAATTCAACTCCCTTGTGAGTTTAAGGTAATTTTGCTTAAAATAACTTAATTGTATGTGTTTTATGTATATTATTACATTAAATTGAATATTGGGTTTTTATTTTAGGTTTGATTTTTGTAAGTAATGTGAAACTCTATGTTTGGTATAGATTCATTCTTTGTTGAATTCAAATAGAATATTTTAAAAATTAATAGTATAATCTTATGGCTAGTTTTGATGCACATTTTTTGTAAAGGGAATAGCTAGGGTTGTTTCCTCTTCCTCTAAGAAATTTTACATAGCTTTTGTCTCTCCTTTATATTCCTCTAATTCCAAATTTTACTTCAAATTATTAATTAGACCTCTACACACACACACATTAACCAGTGCTATTAAATTTCGATTACCCACTAATGCATCTTGTTGTGTGTGCATGATTTATCCTTTTTTAAGTGTAGCTGTTGTTGAATTCAATGTGTGCTTTTCTGCAATTTTTCTTGCAGTTAATTGTTGAATCTTTAGTATGATGAAATAGATGAAACAACTTTTGTTTTCCTATTATCTATGTTGTTCATTCTGTGTTTCTCTTTACATGCTTAAATCTCCTAGAAAATAAGAAATGGTGTCTAGAAAGCTATTATTGTTGTTTTAATTTTTTTTAGTACCCTTTTTGTTGATTGATTTTAAAATCAAACATTGTTTTGTTTAATTTTGTTTTTCTCATGTAAACTTATTCGTGTTTCTGATTATCCGGGTGTCTTTATGGTGTCTTTGCATAACATTTTGTTCATATATTCCAAAAGCAAAGAGCTTTTTATAATTGTCCACTAGGTGTTTGTGTAATATTCATTGAGATATTAATTTTCCTTGTGTTATAGTTGCAAGATATATGCAAACTTGAGCTACACTGAACAAGCGCCACCATCGAGACTTTAGTGATGGGTGTGAGACTCGCCAAGGCTCAGTTCGGATGAGCTCAAGTCTGTTGCACGCCCAAATATTTATTCTCATTTATTACATCCCCAAATATTTATTCATTCAGTTTGCCATATGATGCCATAGAAATAGAAATAAATCATATACCAAAGCATGCTTTAACTGTCACATTGTTCAATTTCATACTTTTCTTTTCTATTGCATGCCTAAATATATATGCTTTAACATTTATGATTATGTTCACACTTTTTGATATGCAACAAAATATTATTTCAACATTAAAGTAAATGGGCAAGAATATTATTTTCACCCAAGTGACTAATTGAGTTTGGGTTTATTATTTTTAGCCAAGTGACAAGGCAGGTGAATATAATCAAGACTCATCTAGTGCTAGTATCCATGGCTAGGATTTTGTAAGTACTAAAAATGATGACTTTGATAATACAATTAGTTTAGATAATATCAAGCATTGTTAGGAGTTTTGTTCTATTTGCACATGACAAATGACAAATAGGAATATAATTAAGGCATTAATTTTAATTATGCGTAGCTAATTTAGAAAATATCTACCTTAATTTATTATTTTATTTTATGAATGCACGTGATAAAACTTATATGGATTACAACTTATGTCAATGAAATTGAATGACTTTAGATTTTTGTCTATATTGACGTTAGATTTTGGTAATGATCCAAACTCTGGCCAACGGAGGGGATTCTTACAGGATCTCTGACATTTGTCTGGTTTAAGCACGGCAAAATAGTAAAATAAACAAAGATGAGGGGAAGAACAAAGAAGGGAGACACAGGGTTTAACGTGGTTCGGCCAAATCCAGATATCACCAAACCCTACGTCCACGGTAACATGCTATTCAAGTGGTGTTCTTACAAAGTTACAACACTTAAGTTCTCCTCTTTCTTTTAGCAGAGTTTCTGCCTGTGACCGGGTGATCTCCCTTTACAAAGGGCTCTTTCCTCATATTTATAGAGAAAAGGAAGTTACAATGGTAATTATATATGCAGTAAACATGTTACATCAATATTTAATGTATAAGACAGAATATACAGACTAAATCTTATTTTTAGGCTACTGTAGATTGCCTTCTATAGGCAGGCCTCATTTGTCCGTTAGGACAAGATATGACTTAGTCTTTTGTCTAGTGAGCTTCACGTCGCTACTTGTTTTTTGCTGATCGGATTGTACAATCTAGGGTCGTGCACATCATCAAGAAGGAGATGTCAAACTTGCTCTATCGGGCACGAGTTCGAGCCGAGGGGTCGTATTTTACGACGTAGATCGAAGGCTTAGCGATCTAGACAATTCTTTTGACTGGTCCTTTCATCGCTCTTAGGCTTCTCTTGTGTCCATCCAGGACAAACTGATTTTTACATATAACATAAGCCTCTCAACTCTCAGCTCGCGTTACGGGCTGGGAGTTGAAACTCTTCAATTTCTGATCAATCAAAGTCTTCTCCCGAGGCTGTCATTTCATCTGATCTAGGCCATGTTTCTTATAGCATGTGTCTGATAGTTATTACTGAGTCAAACTTAGCCTTTTTTTAGGCCATAAATGATGACGGTTGAGGGGAATGAATCTGGATTCTTTGATGGAGCCAGCCCTGGCTCTATATAAAAGAAAGGCTATCCCTTCTATCACTGCATCGAGCAAACCATGGAGTTTCCAGATAAACCACCGCCATTTTTGACATTTTGTCCCTCCATAGAGGTATGTATAGTCTGCTGCATAGAGAGTTTAGAAGACTAGGTTTCTCCGCTAACATGGAGAGATCTTATATAGATCTCAGATCGTGTCCTCTCGGCCCCGTCGTGAGGTAATTATTCGACGAGCCAAGCTCCTGACGCTTCCTGATGTGCTTTCTTCATAGGGAGCTGGGGGCTAGAGATATAAGGAGCTGTAGTGCTACGTTGATTGTGCATTGGAAGAGAAATTTGAAGACCTTGGCGGCACACGGGGCTCCGATTAGCCAGAGTATGGCCTTCTGTGGTCAGCCTCTCTTCTTAGTCATAGATTTTCCTTTTTGTATTTTGATTAGCCTGCATTCAGGGCTTTTTGATGTAAATCTACCTCGTTAAGGTCTTTTAATGAATAGAGCTTCAGCTTCTTTCTATAATTTCTGTGTGTTATTTCTGTTTCTCTTACAAGCATTTTGGTTTGAACAATCTGTTCGACCTACACATAATGTGGAGATAGCATAAGTTACGGATTAGAGTAATCTTGTGCTCGAGCCGATCCTGTGGCCAAATAAATAGACAAGTTAGTATGGGAGTGATAAATAATAAGATGAGTTCGCATTAGAGCTGCGGTATAATTGAAATCGCATGAGAGCTACGAAAATAATAAGTAAGCAATCTCGTGCTCGGGTCGATCTCGTGGCCAAATAGATAAGTTCGCATGAGAGTTGCTAAAATAATAAGTGAGCAATCTCGTGCTCGGGCTGATTTCATGGCCAAATGAATAAGTTAGCATGAGAACTACAAAATTAATAAGTGAGCAATCTTGTGCTCGACCGATCTCGTGGCCAAATAGATAAGTTCGCATGAGAATTGTGAAAATAATAAGTGAGCAATCTTGTGCTCGGACCGATCTCATGGCCAAATGAATAAGTTCGCATGAGAGCTACAAAATTAATAAGTGAGCGATCTTGTGCTCAGGCCGATCTCATGGCCAAATAGATAAGTTCGCATGAGAGTTACGAAAATAATAAGTGAGCAATCTCTTGCTCGGGCTGATCTCGTGGCCAAATAGATAAGTTCGCATGAGATCTATGAAAATAATAAGTGAGTGATCTCGTGCTCAAATACAAGGGTGACCGATCTTGTGATCGGGGTGATCTTGTGCCCAAATAAAGAGGGTGGATGATCTTATGGCTGGGGCGATCTTGTGCCCAAATAAAAGATGATCGATCTTATGGTCGGAGCAATCTTGTGTCCAAATAAAGAGGGTGGTTGATCTTGTGATTGGGGCAATCTTGTGCCCAAATAAAAGATGACTGATCTTGTGGTTAAGGCGATCTTGTGCCTAAATAAAAGGACGACCGATCTTGTGGTCGGGGCGATCTTATGCCCAAATAAAAAGTGCCAGTTAGGCAAATCACTTGTCTGAAGAAAAATTAAAAATTAGTAGTTGTATTCAAGATGTTTACATAATTTATAAAAAAAATACAAGAGTTTAGAAGATTGTCCTGATAGTAGGAGATTGTTCTTGCTTGGTGTCCCGTCAGGACGGTCCAAGCTATCACCTGGAAGGCTACACAATGTAGTCTTGGAGGTGACCTCTTTTAATGAGATCCTCGATGGCATCTCTCAGTGCCCAGCACTCTAAGGTGACATGCCCGAACTCATTATGGTATGCGCAGAACTTCCCTCGGTTGAGTCTGGACTTGCCGGGAGTCTTCAAGGGTAGAGGCTTTCCGAAATCCTCTTTGTCCCTTTCCATTGCAAAGATCTTGTCTTAAGCATCTGACAAGATGTTGTAGGTGCTGTGATGACCTGAAAGTGGGGTCATTCATCCTTGCTTTTCTTAGTGAATTGGCATTCGGGGCTGTCATTCCCGTTCCCACGGTTGCTCCTCTTCTTGCTCTGAGCTGAGCTACTCGTTTCAGTTTTCTATGAACCGAAACTCTTGTCCTATCTAATTTGTTTCACGGTTCACTCATAGAACTCACCCAGGTTGTTGACTGGGGATTTATACAAACTTTTGAACAGCTTTCCATCTCTGCGAAGTCCCGCTGAGATGGCAATCAGGATAGCCTTGTCCGAGGGCTTCTCAATATTGTTGACCTCACGCCTGAAACAGGCAATATAATCTTTCAGTGTTTCTGTTTGCCCTGGAAGATCGTAGCGAGGTGGCACGGTGGCCGAGCTGCTTCTACAGCACTCAATATTGATCAACAAACTTTTCTTGGCACTCCTCCCAATTGTTGATGCTGGGAGGTTCCTAAACCACATTCGAAAGACTTCACCCAGAGTTACGGGGAAGACACGACACCTGATCAAGGGGTTACAGGCTTGAAGGTCCATCTGAATGTTAAACAGGTTCAAATGGTTATGTGGGTCGCTATCTTCATCATACAACGGAATGACTGGAATTTTGAGCTTGCACGGGAGGGGTTCCTCCGCGATCTCTCTAAAGAATGGGGTTTGCTCTCCAAAGCGACCTTGGTCATTTTGACTCTGAGGGTGTTCTTCCAAATGCTTGACTCTCTGAAGGAGGTCTTCCACTAAAACATCTAAGCCCCCTGGTCTTTGGCTAGAGGCTTGGTGGCTTGGCTCAGTGTTCCTACCATGTAGATGGCAATGCGAAGTCTGCTCCTGATTAGCTTCACCAGAATGCTCAACCTCAAGTGCAGCGACTTCAGCCAGTCCTTGCACATTCTGAGCTTGTGCTTGCACTAACATCGTGACTGTTTTAGTCAGCTCTCCCATCACATGTTAAAGTTTCTCCTGATGTTGGAGCCAGGTTTGTAGTCCGTCGATGCCATTGGCGGCGAGAATAGGTTGTACTGAGCTAGCAAGAGGGGCACCAGTCGTTACTCTAATGACGGGAGCAGTAGACGACCGCTGTTGAGACATGACCATCCGAAGGATGGGGCTATGCATTTGAAGCTCTGGTGGCTCTTCCCTTAGCCATTATAGCAAGAAACGAACCAGGACAGGTGAGATCCCTACAGATGACACCAAAATGTTGACGTCAAATTTTGGTAATGATCCAAACTCCAGCCAACGGGGGGGATTCTTATAGGATCTCTGACTTTTATCTTATTCAAGCACGGCAAAATGGCAAAATAAACAAAGATAATGGGAAAAGCAAAGAAGGGAGACACATGATTTAATGTGGTTCGACCAAATTTGGATATCACTAGACCCTATATCCACGGTAGCGTGTTATTCAAGTAGTGTTTTTACAAAGTTATAACACTCAAGTTCTCCTCTCTATTTTGGCAGAGTTTCTGCCTATGACAAGGTGATCTCCCTTTACAAAGGGCTCTTTCCTCATATTTATAGAGAAGAGGAGGTTACAATGGTAATTACATATACAGTAAATATGTTACATGAATATTTAATATACAAAATAGAATATACAGACTAAATCTTATTTTTTGACTACTACAAATCGCCTCCTGCATGCGGGCCCCATTTGTCTGTTGGGATAAGGTATGACTTGATCTTTTATCTGGCGAGCTTCACGTCACTACTCGCTTTTCACTGATCGGATCACACAATCTGGGGTCATGCACATCATCAAGAAGGAGATGCCGAACTCGCTCTGTCGGGTACAAGCTCGAGCCGAGGGATCACATTTCGTGACGCAGATTGAAGGTGTAGCAATCCGGACAGTTCTTCTGACTGGTCCTTTTGTCGCTCTTGGGCTTCTCGTGTGTCCATTCAAGACGAACCGATTTTCACATATAACAGTCTAATTATGTGATTTATTTGATTTTGAATTATGTAATTTATATTTTTTGGAATTTTTATTATTAAAAGTAAGGAAGAAGAATTAAATTAAAAAAGGAAATAAATATTGGGAAGAAAAATGAAAATAAAAAATATATAGTTTTGAAATGCCTAAAACCCTTGCTAATTTGATAGTAAAATCTTTTAAAATAGTAATATTTTGTGATGGTTATAGCCCCAACTAAGTCAAAAAAAATCAAAATTTTTAAATATATTAGTGACGATTAAAACCCCTGCTAAGTTAAGATTAAAAATTTTCAAATATTTTAATAACAGTTAAAACCCTTGCAAAAATAAAGCTGACAACCGTTATAAAATTTTAAATTTATGACAGTTATGCTAACGATCAACTAGAACTGTTATAAAAATGTATTGCAGCAGCCACTTCTCTGACAGTTGCCTAAACCACTGTAATAATATTTATAAGGATTGAAATTGTCAGAATATTAATAATATGATCGTCACACATATAGTGAATTTTTTTGTAGTGACAAGTGTATTATGCATCATACCCATGAACAAAGAGAGATGAGCAAAGTTGGTGGATTGTTATAAAGACCAAGTCTCTTAGAATGGTTGAAGATAAGCACACAATAGAATATGCTTACCATGATAACCATATTCAAATGCACCTCAGTTAATTCTAGCAAATGATTCAATTGTTAGCTTGCATGATAAAAATGGTGGATACAAGAAGATGGATGGATATAGAACAAAAGAGCGATGTTGACAAAGATGAAAAAGAGGATGAAGATAATGATGAAGAAGATGCAAAGGAGGAATCTGATGAATGATATTACCACTTGATATGTGATATGATAATTTGTTACCCATATGAGTGCTAAAAGTACCATCAGTTAAAGCATCATCATCACAGACATCGGCAACTGATGGATGGACGATGTCACAAATGGCCAAAGGTACTGGATGACCCATTGATAAACAGCAACAACAGGATACTATCTGAAATTAGGAGACTGATGAATTCTTTCCTGATCTAAGGATGCAATAATATTTTTATATATTTGATTTGAATAATATATTTTATACGTCATTTGATTTGAATATTATAATTTATGAATTATTTGATTAATTTTATATATTTATAATTATTCATGAACTGTATTTTAATTTTTTATTGTTAATTAAATAATAATTTTTAAAAATCAAAATTAAAAAAATAAAAAAAAATCTGATGGAATGCTGAGGTTAATTAATAGAGATTATTTTTAAAAAAATCATAATAATTTTTTAAAAAAATTATATACATTTTGATGGATTTTTGTCGGACTTTACGACGGGTTTTGATAATGGAATTTTTGATGGTGGAACTTTTTACAGGTGTTCAACAGATAAAAGAGAAAAATAAATTTTTAAAAAAATATGCATCCCAAAATTCCGTCAAAAAGAATTTCTAAATATGTTTTAACCAATGATCATTTTTCATTTGAAATATCTTAATCTCTGATGAAATTTTTCATCAGAAATATTTTTATAATGTTTTTCACCTCTTTGAAATTGAAAAACATTACTAAAAAGCTTAATTATTATTTTTTTAGAAAAATTTCATTTTAAACAAAAAGTTCATATAAAGATGAAAGAAAAAAGAGAGTTGATCGGATTAAATAATTAAAACTCAAATTTATTTCCAACACATACAATATCAATGACGCCATAGCCGCGTCTCACAAATCGGACCAAAAGGTAACAACTATTGAGCAAACAAACAACAAACACCAAACATAAATGACATAGAGACAGTGAGGCCTATGGAGAACTCCTATATGTTCTCTAGATTTCACTAAAAGATCTGCTTAAACTCGAAATTCCAAGAAGATAAAGGCATGGATAAAACATTTAGAGGTTAAGTAGAGTGCTTGCTTCGATGGATGAACGTTGATTGTTCTCTGCATAGTGATTTCCTTGAAAGCCTCCAAATCCATTGCAACCAACTATACCTTCGGCAGCAACAGTGGCTCCACCACCGCGAGTAGTAACACCATCGCCAATAGTGATGGCAGGCCCTACATCAGCATCCGCAACTCTGCTAGTCTCAGCAACCCCAGCTTGACCAACAGCACCACTGTTAGCAACAGCGACCTCTTGGTTTACAGCAGCGGCCTCACGAGTTACACTTCCAAGTGAATTTGGGTTCCCAAATAAAACATCTGCACGCCAAGAGTCGGTGCCAACCCTACTGAATCGATTTGATTCAAGAGGCGAGTTAACAGCTATGTCATGTCCACCACCATGGCCGCACAGTCCATATCTGTAATCAGGCCAGGATACTGGAGAGGGCACAAATGGCATAGAAGGCGCCAAATGAGCCGCTGGGGTTCCGCCATGGCCTTGTTCGAAATAAAAGGACGAATTTGTAGCAATAGCTGAAGCAGTATACGGGTATAAGGGATGAGCACCAAGGTGCCAGAAAGTTCCCCTAGTCAGCACTTTTTCAAACTTTTTCAGAACTCGTTCGCCCCGGTGGGCATTCTGGTGTCCGCCAAGAGCCTGAGGATTGGTGAAAATCTTGCTGCAAAATCTGCAGGAGAATTGTCGCTTTGGCAACTCAGCTTCTTCTTCAACATCTGAGGGTTTCACTTGTTCCGGTGCAGAACTCAAACCACCAGATTCCTTAAATATGTGGAATTTTGGCTCTATAGAAGAGTATCCTTCACCATTGGTAAAACTCGTAGGAAGCCTTAAAGACAGCTGTAGCTTGGAGTCCAATTCGTCAACAGCAATAGAAGCAGCTTCATCAACTAGCGGCTCCTCGAACTTGCGCTTGAGCTTCCGGTTCTCATGACCTCCAATAGTGAACATTTTCAGACATTATTGTGATAATTTCAGAAATAAATATTTTATTTTCTGCTCCATGATTTTTTGAGAGAAGGGATATTTCTATAGAGAGGAAAACCATTGTTGTGACTTCAAGTGGTAAGGATTTGACGGAAAAATACAGAGTTGGCAATGGGCCTCAATAAGATACATGCATATAATATTCTCTATAAGACAATAAGATACATGCATATCATACTCTCTATAAGACACCGTAATTTACGGCTTTTATCTTACATAATTTAATTATTGTGTGTGTGCGTGTCTCTCTCTCTCTCTCTCTCTCTCTCTCTCTCTCTCTCTCTCTCTCTCTCTCTATATATATATATATATATATATTGCCATTAATTCAGATGGCATATTTAATTTCTTTCTCTCTTTTGCTTTATAATTTGTTTGATTAGAGTTTTTTTTTTTTTTTTTATAATTGATTCAGGACATGTAGATATAAACACTAAAATTCATCCAAAAATTTAGTTCAAACTAATAAAATCTCTCTAGTGTTGTTTGAAATATATTATTGGATCTTGCTTTTTCTCAAGATTTAGAAATAGGGTTAGTACTTTGTAGCAAGTAACAAGTAACAAATTGGATCTTAAACCAAATAATTCATAGCAACTTAGATTTTACCCCGAAGAAAGTAAACAAGAAAATATTTGATTGTTGCCATTATCTATAATTGTAAATTCATTGCCAACAAAAAGGGTGCATTGAAAAGTTAAAATAAAAAGAGCAATATAATCAAAATTATATTAAAGTAAACCAACCCGTGACAACTTTGACCATTTTTGCTTCCAGTTGTGGCTATTAGTTCCAAACTTTTCATCAATGAGTAGCTCGGTTTTGTCATATTCGTTCTTCAGGACTTCTATTACACACACATACTGTGTTTTGTTTAAACCAACTAATCTCTAATTCATAATAAGACTTGTAACATGAATTAATTTAAAAGAATATATGTAAATATAATTTGCTCTTCAACAAAATCAAATATTAGTTAAGGCATGAAGCAATCTTCAAAATGAAAATGTTAAAAACACGTCATTGCAAAATTCATCTGTGGACTATTAAACGGCTGTAGTCCTCTAATTTGAAGAAAATAACAGTAATATCTAGTTTCTTTTGTTATATATTCATTATCTTTCCATTCCTTAATTTCATTCTATTTGTCTTTGTAGATTCAAATATCCTAAACTAAAATATGAATCGAGGGAGTATTTAGTGCATCAATCTCAACCTTTAACAACCAAAGGTTTTGGATGATTTAACTTGCTTTAATCGAATATTCCAAAGAAGGACAAAAAAAAATATAATTTAGCGTCGAATTAACAAAATAGCCTTAAAAGATATGAAAATCGAATTAATTTGAAAAAATATGCAATTATTCCTTACCATAAAAGTGAATATTTTAGTTAAAATTCAAAGAGTTCTTTTGAGGGAAAAAAAAGGCTATGAAACACTCTAGTCTGCAAAATGTTCGTACCAACTATTAGCTAGAGGATTGTAATACTCTAATTAAAGAAAAAAAACAACAGTATTATCAATCGTCTAATATTTAATTATTAATTTGCATTACACTCTTGTTTTCATGGATTCAACAGATAAAATCTCAAGTAGTATCCAAAATATTTTGAATAGGATTTTATTATTTTTACAATCAGGATTTACAAATAGAATTTGTACACTCTAAAGTATTGGATTGTTCATACAAAAATTGAATTTTAGCCGAAGAAAGTAACACATTGTTTTGATTATCTTCAATTTGTAATGACCAACAAAAAGAGTGCACTGAGAAGTTATACTACAGAAAACAGTAAAATCAATTATAGATACGCATGTGTGTGCGTCAGAAATTGTGATTCTGCCTAAAATCAGAAATGGGGTCTGAAATTCCTAGATTGCAGGGTTGTAATTGATGGGATCATGAGTTCCTAGTCAAAATCCTTCAAAAGCAGAATAAATGCAATGGCAGCACAAAGTTGAAGAAAGTGGTTTTTCTTCGTTCACATTTTACCCTGTAGCCGTAAGTTGCAACATTATCTGTTATCACTTTCACAACATTCTTTACGGCTACTGTATCAAAAATGTCATCTAGCATCCTAATCACCATTGTCTTTCAAAACTTGCATGGTTCAATCACTTCAATGGAAGATAAAAGAATTGTTCCTGTAGGAATATTGACAAATTGCACATGGGTCACCTCTTTTTCCCTGCCCATCCGCCTCATGATGAAAGCAACATGTAATTTCTTCCACAACTTCTTTTATTCCTCAAGCAACTTGGTATTACGACCAACCTCACTACAAGAAAAATGCGGAATTTCAACGGAATATTCCAATGGATTTTACAACGGAATAATCTCCGTTGGAATATTCAAACGGATTGTCCCACGAACTATATGTCCGTTGGAATATTCTAACGGATTTTCACACGGACTATCGGTCCGTTGGTGACATTCCAACGGATTAATATATCCGTAGGAAAATCTGTTGGAATTCTCCCACGGATATTCCAACGG
>JANHAO010021066.1:0-12626 GCA_026873985.1 Saraca asoca | reverse complement strand
TCTTGGAAGTTTTGAATTAAAGGAACCTCTTTTCAGCTTAGCATGCTCTTCAATATTTTTCTAGCGATGTTTGTTTTTACTTAAATTTGAGGTAAATAACTATGTTCTGCAAAGACAGACTCGTTAGCGGCATCGCAGGATAAAAAGGCTCAGACCTTGCATCCTGCAATCCAATACAACCTACGAGGATATAAGAAGGTCACTAGTAAGACCAAAAAAAAAAAAGGGAGAAGGAGGAGATCGACAGGATTAGAAGTCAGGATAAAGGTGTCTCAATCACAAAAGTACAAAAACAATGAGAAAAATAAAATTATGAAGGTGCTACACTAGGAAAAGCCTTTGAACTAAGAGGACCCTGGGTGTCTGGGGGGCTTGAAAGTGTTACGGGTGGATTCTCCGCTATCTGTCCTTCCAGCCTCTCTTTGGTTGTCCCCCCCACAAGCAGAGTAACTTCAACCTGCATCACACTCTCACCAGGAGGACCATCCACAGCCTCACTACCTGGAGAAGGGGCTATCCTTGTGCCTTCGATGAAACCCTAGATGATATCCACAATCTCCCCACCAAAGAAAGAAAAGTCAAGGTTTGGACGATTCAGCTATAGGGTGTACATGAAACTATGAGTAGTATGAGAAATCACAACTTCCCAAGCCTGATCGACCATGACAAAAGTCTCCTCACTCACTTTGTTGGCCTCCGCTTTGTCGCATGCAGCCCTCACTTCAGCTTGTTTGGAGGCCTCTTTAGCTCACTTAGCCACCTTTTCAGCCCACTTCACTCTCTCCACAGCTCGGTTTGTCCTTTCTTGGGTAGCTTCGAGTCACATCTAAAAACTCTCGGTCCCTTGTGTTAGAGAGAATATGTCCTCTCTACTCTTTTGAAGCTTGTCATGAGCCTTGTGCAGCTTCAAAGTAAAGTCAGCCATCTCGTGAGCAAAGGACTCCTCAGCGCTTTTTTACCGTGGCATTGGCTCTTTGTAGTTGAGTTTCAACATTCTCCAACTTCTTTTTTAGCTCTGTTACCTCATTAGGAGCTACAGCGAGGCAGGTCTCAAGCTGATGCTTTTCCCCTTCCTAGCACAAACACTCATTTCTCTGCTTAATAGCCTCCAATGCCCCATGGAGAAAATGACAAGAAATCAGAATGCAAGCAAAAACTAGAAAAAGCGAGAAGAGAACAACACTGACCAATAAGCAATGGCTGGCCAAAACCTCCATCAGGATGCTGCCTCGAATTCTGTCGTCCTTCAAGGATGCAATGTTAGCACCCAGAATTTAGCCCACGTTGTCATGAATGATATTGTAAAGGGCTAGAGACTTGGCCCCTAATTCTCTAGTAGGATGTTCTGGAACACCCTTGAGCTGTGCCGTTGGATCAGTAGTGAACTCCTTCCCTTTGTTAAGCCTTTGCCTTTTGGAAGAAGGTTCAGTGGAAGTCTCAATCCTCTGGCGTGGAGACCTCGTCGTCTCTTTCTCAACCTCCATTAGTCTGTGCTGTGAAATAGGAGCCGGAGGGAGCAAAGTCTCCTCTGCTATCGACAGGCTAGTCTGAGTCAGAGTTGGAGCAGTCATGGAAGAAGAAGGCAGGCCAGCCTGAGTAGGCTTCTGAGTGACCATGGAGGAGGTAGGACGATCAGTGTGAGTGGAAGTAGAAGCAACGACCCACTTAGGGCTTAGAGGAGGCTCAACAAGGTTAAATCGACTCATGTCAACCTGATCACCGAAATCAGCCAGGGAAATTTCCCTTGATTTGTGAATTCTGATTCATGTGAACTATCAATAAGTTCGGCACCAAGAGCAGGAGAAAGCTTATAAGCTCGCAAGAGCTCTTTGTTAAACCTTGAATTATTGGGGAGATCATAAAAAACTGAAAGTTGATCCAAAACCTCTATCTCTTCTACACTCAGCTCTGGTCTCTCCTTTCGAACTCCATCTGCAGGAAGCATAGCAAAGTGTTAGGCTCAAATTAAAATAAAACAATGAAGGACTGGCATCCTTTCTAGCTCGCTCACCTGGATTCCATACAAATGAAAGGTTTTGAAAACAACATAGGGATGGGCAAGATACATAGAACCAACCGGTCTTATAAGGACCCACATTAGATTCCCTCGGGTGTCTCCTTGAGGCAATGACTTCTTATACTTTGAGGGATAAGGTGAAAGGTAGTAATCTACCTTCCAACACCCTTAATGCTATAGAAAAAGCAAAGAACTCTTGCGCTAGTGGGACGGAGACTATTCTGAAGGTGGATCAACACAAGAGAGGTTAAGGCAGAATACGCGTTAGTGGTCAATTGGGCCAGTCAAGTCCCAGTTCGTTCGGGAAATCAATTATGTATGGGGGGACTGGGAACCAGAAACCCACGTTGAGGTGGTGGATCCTGATAGCTGTAAACTTCTGAGGATGGTATACAACATGATCATCACAAGACGGTACCATCACACAGTAGCCTCTCGAAAAGAAATATGCCTCCACAATTCCCCCCATTTCTTTGGGTTTGATAGTAGAAGGGAAATGCTTAAAAGGAAAAATAGCTCTAGACCCCTTTGGCCCAGTGTGAACCACAAACCTGCTAGCGACCTCGCTATTTTGGGAGGTCACATCCCCAGTAGCATGAGGTGTCCCCTCGCTCCCCTCGGACTCAGAATCCTTCTCTAACTATTAGGTGGTGGCGACGTCTATGGGGTCGAGACATCTATAGGAGGAAAGAAGAAAAATAATCAAGCCGTAGGATAAAATAGGCCATGAATCCAGAAATGATTCAACCTGATAGGGAAATGGCTACTGCCCTAGACCACCTAGATCTATGGAGTATAAGCAAGGGTTCTAGATGCTAAGCCAGAAGTGCCTGAAAAAACTAAGAAACTCTGCCACCACCTAAAGCCCTAACCACTACTAGCAAAATAAATAAAAACTTGCCTACATCCCGATTTCCCATTAACAATAAGCACATCCACGAAGATTTTAGAATAAAAAATACAAAATGCTAGAATAGGGATAGAAACTCATCTTGTCGAAATGGGAAGCAATCTGAAAAACAGGCAGAAGTGGAGAACCAACAATTGAAGGCTTGGCTTAATGAAACCAGAAAGTTGAAAAAAGGTTAGGACTAGAGAAGAGTGGTAGATAATTCTAGGGACAGAGAAAAGACAAAGAAAAAAGGTGTACAGCTTTGACAAACAAAAAAAGGGGGAGAACCTTCCCGATTTTATTTCAAATGAATCAAACTGTCGGATTCAGAAACCCCTCAAATGACCCATGATCTAATGGACCAGTGCATATTAGCATTTAAAACCATGGCCCACTGAACATGATAATCATTGCGCTGGCTATAGAATTGAAGAGACACGTATGAAACAAATGCTTCAAACCCCCCACAGATGGTAAACAGTAAAGATGCGAACTACACATCCAGCCTCTATGCAACCCATTGCTTGCAACTATCATACGACCTCAAGTCGGTACGTAGACGCCTCGTTGCTTACATCAATCTAGCTCGGGCACACCTAGTGCAAATGCACTAAGCCTCTAGAGCTCGTAATCCAGCTTGGGCACACCTGGTGCAAACGTAATAAGCCTCTAGAGCTCATAATCCAGCTTGGGCATACCTATTGCAAATGCACTAAGCCTCCAAAGCTTGCAATCCAGTTTAGGCACACTTGGTGCAAATGCACTAAGCCTTCAGAGCTCTAGCTCGAGCACACTTGGTGTAAATGTACTAAGCCTCCAGAGCTCACAATCCAGCTCAGGCACACCTGGTGCAAATGCATTAAGCCTCTAGAACTCACAATCCAGCTCGGGTACACCTGGTGTAAACACACTAAGCCTCCAAGGCTCGTAATCCAATTTGGGCACACCTGGTGAAAATGCACTAAGCCTCTAGAGCTCCAGCTCAGGCACACCTAGTGCAAATGCATGAAGCCTCTAAAGCTCACAATCCTGCTCAGGCACACCTAGTGCAAACGTACTAAACCTCCAGAGCTTGTAATCTAGCTCGGGCACACCTGGTACAAATGCACTAAGCCTCTAGAGCTCACAATCCAGGCACACCTGGTGCAAACGTACTAAGCCTCCAGAGCTCGCAATCCAGCTCAGGCACACCTGGTACAAACGCATTAAGCCTTCAGAGCTCATGATCTAGCTCGGGCACACTTGGTGGAAGCGCACTAAGCATCTAGAGCTCATCTCATCTTCAGATCGGGCGTGCTCAACTGCCCTATTGAACTAGTAAACTACCCTTGCGTCTTCACTTAGCTCAACCACACCAAAAGGCTCCTCACTTTGCCGTGCCAAGAGTGCATGCAATTGTTCATGGGGTCATTGAAATCAAAGCACGACTTATGCACCGATCGATTCACATCGCTGTCTACTTATGATCCTTATACAAGGCATGCAGTTTGTCATTGGGCAAGTCATGCTAAGAGCAGAGGATCCCTCTCTGGGAAGTAAATTAATAACTCCCAACTTGTAAAATGAACTATGAGTTAGAGGGCTAATGTTATAGACATTTCTCAAGTTAGGCGAAGAAGGTCAGCTGAAGCCCCAGAGAATCGAGAGTCAAGGCAGAAAGGCACAGCCTAACTCGAAGTAAGATCGCTGGGAGCCATATGATAGATTGCATGACGTAAGCTCACAGACCTTGATCAATAGAAGTGACAGTGAGCTCTCCTTTGCATCGAGGGAAACAATTAACATCTAACAAATACAGTCTAAGTGCTCTACCAACCCACAGAATAACCCCTAGAGTTTAATAATGATTTGCCCAACATTTATTACTTAGCGTTTAGCATTTAATGCTTAGTGCAAATGTAATCATAGTCCTGTATTGATAAATTACAATTTGTAACCCTCCCAGCATATATAAATGGGATGGGATAGCCACAATATGAATATAAGAAAAACCAAATATAGAAGCTCTACTGAAATATTCTCTCATATACATTTGTATAGCAAAAAAAAAAAAAACACTGAAAAAAGCAAATATAGTCACCATGGACTTAGGGGTCATTTGGACCTTGCCCAAACCACAATAAAAACTTTTCTTTGATTTCTTTTCCTTTCACTTGAATCTTCTTCTATTTCGTCATACTTTATGCAATTTGACAGCAGTTTGGTTCTCAAAACCTCTGGTTAATCGATTACTAAAATCGACCATCAATAACAGTCTTGTTGCTTAATAGGTCATGTTATAGCAATCGTGTTGCTAGCGGGTCATGTCATAGCAATCGTGTTGGTCAGCAGGTCACACCATAGCAATTTTGTTGCTTAGTGGGTCATGCTATAGTAATTGTGTTACTTAGTGGGTCCTACCACAACAATCTTGTTCCTGAGTAGGTCGTATCTTGGCAAGCAATTTTTGTTTTGGTTATATATATAGCTCATTTCCCATATAATACTTTGTTAAGATTTTATTTAGAAATTAATAAACACAAATGTAAAAGTTTACGAAAAAACTTGAGTGCTTTTATTAATTTATGAATAATATTACAAGATTAGAACCTTTATTGAAAATACAAGCAGAGATGCTTAGCATTCCAAGCTCGAGGAACTTCAACCCTATTCATATTCATCAGGTGGAAAGTTTCGTTTCTCAAGTTTTCCTTGATTATGTATGGGCCTTCCTAGTTCGGACCTAGTGTTCTGTCACTAGCCTTATGAGCTCCAGGAAGTATAAGGCACAGTACGAGATCACCAATTTTATAGTTTTAGACTCGGACCTTCCCGTTGTAGTATCTCACAACCTGTTATTGATAGGTTGTGACCCTGAGGCAAGCTATTCCTCTTGTCTCTTATGTGAGGTCGAGGTTTGCAGCGAGTAGTTGATTGTTATCTTCTAGACTGAATGTCACTCGTCATTGTGAAGTCACTTCAAATTTTGCTAGGATTATAGCCTTGAATCCATACACCATCGAAAAAGGAGTTTTTCTTATAGTGTTGTGAGCTATGGTTCTATAAGCCTAAAGTACCTTTTGCATCTCGCCTACCTATGCTCCCTTTTTGGCTTCCAACCTCGTCTTTAAGATTTGTTTGATGTTCTTGTTGATAGCTTCAACTTATCCATTGGCCTGAGGATGGTCTACAACTGAGAAACTATTTACAGTCTTGAGATCACTGCAGAACTTCATGAACTACTCACTGTTAAACTAGGTCTCTTTGTCTGTCATGATTTACTGAGGGACTCTAAACCTACAAATAATATTGGTCCATATGAACTTCTCAATTTTTGCAAAAGAGATTTGTGCCAGTTCCTTTGCCTATGCCCATTTGGTGAAATAATCAACAACTACTATTGCGTGCTTACACTTCCCGTGACTTGTTGGGAGTGGTCTAATCAGGTCTATGGCCTAAATTGCAAAGGGTTATGGATTGACCATATGTTGTAGGTAGGCTGGTGGAGCTTGTGGGACTTTGGTGGACCTCTAGAACTTGTCACACTTTCTCATGAGGTCTATGGCATCTTACTTCATGATCAGCCAATAATATCCTTGTCAGAGTGCTTTTTAAGTTAGAGATAACCCCTAACATGATTTCTACAATGGCTGAAGTGGATTTCCTTCAAGATGGCTTTATAGTCATGGCCATCTATACACCTTAAGAGTGTAGTTCAAAATCCTTTTGTATATAGCATGTCATCATTGATACAGTATCTGGCTGCTCGAGCTCACAAATGACATGCTTCCAACTTGTCTTCCGATGACTTGCCATTTTGTAAGTAATCAATGATCGGACCCATCTATGAGTCCTACGCCATGGTAATTGCCATCACAAAATCCTTTTGATCCATGCTTAGTGATAGGAGAAACTCCACTAGGATTGCCCTTAAGAAATTTATATCCTTGGTTGTGGCCAAACAAGCAATGCAGTTGCATGAGAGTTTAAGCTCGAGGAATATGATTGACCTCATAACATGGGAAAAAGCCAAGCAGTTCCTAAACTTTTTAAAGGTAAATAGGCATTTTTGACCCCTTTATATAATATTCACCTCGAATGTGATAGATAATGAGTTGGTAATTGCTAAATATCCTCTAATTTTTAGCTCGTATCTCTTCCGCCAGACAGAGCCCCGCTAACAATGCTTCATACTCTGCTCATTATTCATAGCCTGAAAGCTAAATTTAGTACACAAAGGATTTTGTATCCCTCTAGGCTGATCAGAAGCACTTCTACCCCATCCTTCTGCTCACTTGACAATTTGTCAACATGCAGTTCCCAGTATGGACACTCTGTGGTCTTTACTTCTTTTTCCGTGGGCCCAGTAAATTTTGTAATGAAATTTACCAAGGCTTGCCTCTTGATTATTGGTCCGGGCTTGTATTCTATATCGAACTAGGCCAACTCCACTGCCCACTTGAGTAGGCAACCTAAGGTATCCATTTTTTGCAAGATTTGCTTAAGTGAGAATTGTGTAAGCACCTTTATGCTGTGTGCCTAAAAATAAGGTCGCAACTTTCTTGATGCAATCACGAGGTAGTAGGCAAGTTTTTCCATTGGTGAGTACTTTGTTTCGACATCTAGCATCCTTTTACTAACATAATAGAAAGGGAATTAAGCTCCACTTTCTTCTCGTATTAGGGTTGCACTAAGAGCGTGCTGAGATACTCTTAGGTAAATGATGAGCTTTTCTCCTTCCTTTGGTTCGGACAAGAAAGGAGTTTGACCCATGTACTTTTTCAGCTGCTAAAAAGTAATCTTGCACTGCTCAGTCCATTCAAAGTGTTTTGCTTTTATCAATGCATTGAAGAAGGGGAGGCACTTGTACATGGCTTTCAAAATGAACTTGCTGAGGGTTGTGACCTGACCATTAAGGCTCTGCACATTTTTTACTCTAGTCGGGGATCTCATATCAATGAGTGCCTTGATTTTCTCTGGATTCATTTCAATTCTCTTGTTATTTACCACGAATTTGAGGAACTTTCCCAAGGCCACCCCAAACGCACACTAGTGTGGATTCAACTTCATTTGATACCTTTTCAGAATTTGGAACATCTCCCCTAAATTGCGGACATAGTTAGTGATCTGCTTGGTCTTTACTAACATATCATCCATATACACCTCCATTATTTTTCTAATCTCTTCCTTGAACATCATATTCACTAATCGTTGGTAAGTTACCTATGCATACTTTAGTCCAAAGGGCATCACTTTGTAACAATACTGCCCGCAGTCAGTGACGAATGAGGTGTGTTAATCTTCTTATGGGTCCATGAGGATCTAGTTGTACTTCGACTAGGCATCCATGAAGTTGAGAAGTTGGTGACTAGCAATTGCATATACCAGCTGATCAATCCTCGGTAAGGGGAAACTATCCTTTAGATCCGTGAGGTCAATGCATGTTCTCCATTTTCCATTCTTCTTTTTCACATGTATAGGGTTAGCTACCCAAGTTGAGTAATAAGCTTCCCTGAGTAAACTTATTAGCTAGAAGTTTGTCCATCTTTTCCTTCAGAGCGGCATAACACTAACAGTCAAAGGTCTTCTTTTCTGATGAACTAGCTTGTGAAGAGGGTTGATATTGAGTTTATGTGACATGACCCCAAGGTTAATCCCTACCATGTCTTTATGATTCCAAGTGAAGACGTCCAAGTTCACCTTAAAAATTTTGGCTAGTTTCACTTTCACATTTAGAGGCAAGCTTTTCCCCAGCTTGAGGTATCTTTCAACATCTGCCTTGCTAACCTGTACAAATTCGAGCTCCTCTGTTGGCCAGTTGCTTTATCTGCATCCATCTCATAGGGATTGAGGTCATGGCTAACCCCTATTGTACTTATTGCTCGTAGTTCTTTGCCAGAAACCACATTAACCTTTTTCCCTCTCACCCTAAGCTTGGCCGCATCCTTATAGCAATGTTGGGCTATGTGTTATTCACCTTGCACACATCCAACTCCATTTGACATCGGGAACCTAATGGTTAGTGTCTTGGTTGACATGACCATGTCTAAGTTGTTCATCGTAGATTGTCCCAGCACGACATTATATGTTGAGGGACAATTTATAATCAAGAAGTCAGCCAGTATAATGGCTTGGTGATCTGAATCTCCCAAAGTAATGGAGAGCTTGATCTACCCTATTGGTAATATTCCATTTCCTATAAACCAGTAGAGGGGCTTAGGGGAAGGCTTTAACTAGTTCACACTCAATCCCATTTGCTCAAAACATTCCTTATACATAACATTCACCGAGCTGCTAGTGTCAATCATTATCCTCCTTAACTCGGTGTTGCCTATTCTGGCCCGGATGACCAACATGTCATTGTATGGAGAGTGTATTCCCTATGCATCTTCATTGTAAAGGTGATGCTTCCTGAGGTCATCCTTGTTTTCTTGGTGAGTCTTTCATATTCACTGTGACCCATGAACAGAACACAGTTGGCCTCTCGCACGTAGCAATCGTGTGACCTATTTGAAGTGCCTGCAATATGAGCCCACCATGGATGGTGAATATAGTCCTCACTAAGGGTGCCTCCTCTTGTTTAGGAGTTTGCTGGTATTGGTGCTGGTGTTGCACTGGTTGCTAAGGCTATCGAGATTGCTATCCCGAGAGTCGCACTACATATTCCCTCAAGCGACTTTTCTTGATGAGATTCTCAATGGCATCCTTAAACGCTCAGTGTTCCAAAATATTATGCCTGAACTCATCGTGGTAGGCATAAAACTTATCTCTGTTCTTCCTGAGCTCGCGAGGAGTCCTTATGGGTTTGGGCTTCCTGAAGTTCTCCCTGTCCTTCTCTATTGCAAAGATCCTATCTAGAGTATCCGATAGGATGCTGTAGCTATCATGGTGACCTTGGCCTTAAGGTCGCTTACCCCTACCCTTTTTTACGACCTAGTTATCAGAGCCATCTTTTTGGCTCTCTTTGCTATTCTCGCCATTACTTCTCTTTTTTCTCTGCTTAGAGTTACTTGTCTCGTCCTTCTGGTTGGGCTTATTTGGACCAAAGGTCTCTTCTCACCTGATTTCCTTGGTGGCCCACTCATAGAATCCACCCAAGTCCCTCATTGGAGACTTGTATATACTCTCATACAATTTTTCATCCTTGCAAAGTCCTGCCAAGATCATAGTAAGGATGCTCTCATTCGAGGGATTCTCTACATTACTGACCTCATGCTTGAACCAGGTGATGTAGTCTTTCAGTGATTCATTTCTTCGCTAAAAGACTATCGTGAGGTGGTAGGACAGTACGAGTTGTCTTCTGAGTGCCTTATATTGGTTAAGGAATCTCTTTTGGCATTCTTTCCAACTGTGAAAGCTATGAGCTGGTAGACTTTTGAGCCATGTCTGAGGTATTTCTCCAAGAATGGCTAGGAAGGCACAACATTTGACTGGTGCATTGGTTGTCTGGAGATCCATCTAGACACTGAACGCGTCTAAGTGGTCATATAGTTCATTGTCCCTATTATACTGCGGAATGCTAGGGATCTTAAACCTGGGAGGAAGAGGCTCTGTCTCAATCTCCCTGATGAATGGTGTCCTCTCCTCGTAACAGTCTTGACGGTCTTGAGCCAAAGGTCATTTTTCTAACTGTTGTACCCTTTGAAGTAGCTCTTCAACCATTGAGTCTTGTGCCTGGGACCAATGGCTTGAGGATCAATGACTCCTTACACCTCCTTGGTCACGGGAGTGGCTATCTGAGGCTCTATGTCTTTTACTATGCTTATAACTCGATGAATAGTGATTTGATCTATGTCCCTGATTGATCCTGTTCGAGTTTCCTTCTAGACCCGAACCCTCACATTACTGGTTGTCTCCATCATGATCCTTGCGAGCTTGATGGATCTCCGACCTTAGCCATAAATTGGATAAGCAAACTGAACTAACTAGTTATTTTTCTCTGACAGGCCTATCTTGTTGAGCTCTTGGCTATCAGAATTCTCTTTCGGGTGCAACAACCTCAACTTGTCTTCATGCACTTTGGGCCTATGCTTGGGCTAGCACTTGAACCACATTAGCCAACTCCCTCACTATGTTTTCAAGCACCCCCTGACATTGATGCCATGCTTACATGCCATCAGTCCCAAAAGTAGTAGTTTGGCGAAGGGCCAATGGAGCCATGCTAGCAGCAGCACCTATGGTAGGGGTGGCAAAAGCACCTGTTGCAGGAAAGATTGGGCCTCCAACTGTTACCATTTCCTATTGTTGTTCCATGTGGCCTTTAGGATGGCCAGCGATAGCTTCTATACTCATGGTGGTTCTTCCTCTTACCATTGCAGTTGCATAATAAATTGAAGAGAGAAAGTGCAGTTTGGGCCTTCTTTCTAGCGCCACAGTAAAATTTGGTCAACTAGTGAAGTTCAGCAAAATCCCAAACTATAAGTTGTGAATGCAAATGTGTGCAAAGAACAGAGGGAAAGAGAGAAAGAACCAGGGACACCAAGAGCTTTTTAATGTGGTTTAGCTAGATGCAAGGCCTACATCCATGGTTATATTATTTTCAATCTTTTGTTGAGTCTTTCAGTATTTTGTCTGTGCTTGTATATCTTTTTACAATGATTTCTAGCTGGGGGTGTTACAATGTATTCCATAATAAAAATGAATCATAAATCAGTTACAACAGTTAATAATGGATCCCTATTACATGAGCAATTAAATGGTCTTCTCTGGATTGATAGCTTAGAGAGCATGCTTTGAGCTGCGAGCTAGACCTCATCTTTAATGACCTGAGCTTTGACCTTTGTTGGCTAGTAACTTGAGTTCGCATTTTGGCTACCTGATGCCTTACTTCTGCAACCCCAATCCTGGCTGAGCTGGGCCTTCATCTGTTAGGTTTGTTCATTGAGCTTTTACCATTATATTTGTATAGTTCCAAAAATATCCACAACAAGAACCAATCTTAAAATGTTTGTCAATTGCTTCCTTTGGGTTGAATTAATTTTTAGTTTTCTCTAAACATAATGTGTTTGATTTTCAAATCTAGCGGTTTTGAGTTGTCATGATATAAATTGATCTAGTCTCCCTGTCTCTTTGTTCTTCTGTCTTTATGTGAAGACTTTGCATAACAAACCACAATATTTTTTTGTGGTTTACTATGTTCCAACACAAGGGATAAGGAATGTAAACATGAACCTCTTGGACTATTACAAAGGGATCAGCTCCACCTAGGAATCAATTTTAATGTTTAATGTTTTTGGAAAAAAAATGATCCATGGAATCACTCTGGAGAGGGAAAGAGCGAGAAAGAGAGAATATGGCAAGAGAAAGAGGAAGACTCATCAAACTAATAATATAAAATGGACGGATCGGACTGAAACAAATATGACCTATGCAGGTCTAGATTTGTATAGAGCAACTCATTTAAGTTTGTGAAAAAAAAAAAAACAGTCCTATAAAAAGAAGTCTAGTTCATTCTATCAATGAGCCGGATAAAATCAGAGACAGTCTGTTTTTTATTTTAAGGTTTATTTTTTTATGTTTTATTAAATTTTTTTAAATAAGTAATGGACTAATGTTTAATAGATATTATATTAGATAAGGAGTTCATTGGATTGAACTTTATAATTACAAGCTTATTCAAAAGTAAAGGATTTTTTTTATAAAAAGAAAAAAAAAAAAGAGAACTAGACAAGTTTGCAGGTTAGCTTGTGACTATCCTGATAAGTTTGCATGGATCCGAGCCTATTTAAACAATCCATT